>JAHLJT010002406.1:113475665-113625665 GCA_031308135.1 Acheta domesticus | reverse complement strand
TCACTATCAGGTTTGTCAGTAGTAGGAGCATAGACCCAGACCATATTGATATTTATCAGATCTCCTTTTATTTGCAGAAGAATGCATATATCTGAAAGTGGAACAAAGTTATTTTCTTGCCAGTTCCTCCTTTATTACAATAGCTATCGCATTAGGGTGCCCTTTAGCATTGCTGTCAGAATAAAAACACATCCTCTCTTATACATTTACTTCCGTCTGGCCATCATACTTCGGAAAGACCAAGTATATCAATATTCACTCTTTCCATTTCCAAAATTAAGTTATCCAGTTTTCCTGCTTTGTATAGACTTTGAACATTCCATGTACCCACACACACCTCCTCGTTCAGAATTGCGAGTCTGGAGATTCTTTGCACCCTTGTCCCATTTAAGGGTACTCAGAGCCATTTGTATTTGTACTCGCTATTAAGAAAAGTAGGTGAAAGGAGACTTCCTCGGGAGAATAATGCGACGGTTTCCTTACTTGACTTTGGCATCACGGTTCTGTGGCCGCTACATGCGTTATGTACTTGATGCCCATGAATATCCAGATGAAGCTGCTCCCAAGATCCTTCCTAGGCTCCACCACCCAGTACTGTCATCCCTGGTGCCAGACAACAAGGTTGACAAGGAGAGAAAGAACTATGTCCCTTCCGCCTTCACCGCCGTTGGAATATACTCCTCTTCTACCTTCTGGGCCATTGGACATCTTCACAATCAACTACTTTCCAATTTGGATCGTCTTCTGTGAGGTCTTCTTTCTTCCACTTCATGGACTATTTGTAGCTTCCCCTCTCCTCTTACCTAGTGGCAAGCTAGACAATCTAGCCTTCCCCAGTTGGTCGTCTGGGTCATTGGAGCATGACCTGCCCCCACCGAGAAAAGGTGATAGTCCATGGGGGGGGGGAGGGAACCCTAAGAAATTTTTATCTTCACAAGATGAATTGAGACAAAGACCCTACTTCAGTGCTCTAGGTTTGGGTTGTACAATCAAGGCCAAATAAAGTGCACCGAGAAAGAAAACTATAATGGGTATCCAAAAACTTTTGACCAGTAGTATATATAGATGTGATTCAGAGAATGATAGTTTAATGGTATCAGAATACTCAAGGAATAATATGTAGGTCATTCAGTAATTAAAGAGAGAAATTGCTCTGGAGAAAAAAGTGTATAGGACAAGTTTGGTAATTTTAGGACTTTAAGTTAGTATCACTCGGATGAGCCGTAACCATGTGGACAATCAGTGTTATTGTGTTCATAACCTCAAAATTAAGTTGAAAGATGACGAGTCCACTTGAAAATTCCACATTGGTTGAACAACGTTCTGTGATACGTTTTGTACTTGCTGAATCATCTAACATATTTTCTCGAATGACTAAAGTGTGTAGTAAAAGTTGTAAGAACCATGAGAATTTGCACAAATGGGTAGAACAGTTCAAAAGTTGTCGAGGATCAGTGACAAAGACCATTCTGGCCGCATCAGCAAGAAATATCATGTTGACTGTGCCTGGGGATGCTGTAGGTGCACGTTTGTGTAATTATCTCGAAGAAGAGCGTTGAATAAACAGTAAACACTGCTTAGATATGGTTTTGAACAAGGGGAAGCCAGTCATAAGGCAGAAAGGTCGTGGATCTCAGAGGAGAGGTATGATTCTCCAGCAAAATGACAAACGTACTCACACTGCGTAACAAAGCCGTGAAACCATTGAGAAAATGGGTTGGGAAGTACTGCCCCCCCCCGCGCTCTTCAGCCATGATTTAGCACCATCTGATTTCCAATTGTTGGCCCACTGAAAGAGGCATTACGTGGTAAGAAGTTCCAGAATAACAAGGTGGTCAAAAAAATTTGTGTGAAATTGGTTCAAACACCAAGATAAGGAAATCTTTGCAGCCGTTACAAAAAATCTAGGAACCTTTGGGACATGTGCATAAATGTTGGTGGCAGAGGCGTAGCGAGGATAGTGAGCACCCGGGGGCAGTTATCGAAATTTCGCCCCCCCACACACACACATAAATAGGAAAAAGTTGCATTGTTAAGAGCCCGCAGGGAAAAGAGAATCTGGCATAAGAATGGCGAAAGGCTGGCTCATAATCGCGAGCCATACGGTTGCCATACTTGTGCCATACTGTGCCATATTGATGCCATACTTTAGTCTGGCAACAGAATGATAAAAATATGACACTAGTATGGCAGACGTATGGTAACAGTATGGTTCACAATTATGCCATACTGCCGCATACTGCCATACTCATGCCAGATCCTCTTTTCTACGCGGGAGGATAGAAAATAAGAATTTAATTCAAATAATTATATTTGTTTTTATTAATAAATACGTACAATGTTTGAAAAACAGATCTAGATATGTATTTTACGCGATTTAATGGATGCAAACTTGTTTATAATATCTGATGCATTAATCTTTTCAAGGGTCTCTTTCTCTATGCTCAAAAGAGCTAAATTAGACAATCGCTGTTGTTCCATTGATGCTCGCAAATATGTTAAAATTAGCTTTAATTTGCTGAATGATCTTTCACAACTTGCTATCGATACCGAAACAGTTAGCAGAATCTGTAAAGCAATTCTCAAGTTTGGAAAGACATCTTTACCGTACTGAATCACAATACGGAGCAATTCGATGGGGGTGTTGATCACATTATCCCGCGAACGTAATAACATTCTGCAATCAACAATGTCATTGTACAAGCCAGTACTCTCAACATCCGTCGCATAAAATTCTCCGAAAATATTACACTGTTTTTCCAAATAATCTAAATTGTAGTTATTTATCAATGATGAAACATCTAAAAGAAAGCCAAACTTCTCGTGCAGATATCTAAGACGCTGAAACCGGTTGTCGAATTCACATTGGAGTCGGTCCACGATGCTAGCCAAAACACGACGTTGTTCCTCCTCTGCTGAAAGACCTGCGTCTTCAGCTAACTCTCCAGGCATTCGACGACGTCTTCTTCTTCTTCTTCGTTCGACGTTGATTCCCCATTGGTCACATTTTATTTTCGCGTCTGCAATCGCTTTAATGCACAATTCATGTCTTATCTCTTTTAATTCGCTCTGGAGTGAGTTTATATCCTTCGCAGCATCTGCAAAATTTATTGATGTATCTTGCAGTCGTTTTTGAACACGTTCAATTCTCCGCAAAATTTGGTTCCAAAAGTACAGGAGGCTTAGAAAGTCGAAGGACAGCATTCGATGTACAATAGTTTCAGCTTCGCATCTAGTTTCCACAGACAAGTCTGTTTTCTCTCTCATTTTTTCAAGCAGGTCCAATATATTATCTAGATGCTCAAAGACGACACTAACAGCATCATATCTGGCACTCCATCTGGTTTGAGACTCTCGTTTCAGCATTTTCTTCACTATACTTTTCAACAAGTCCCACCGTATAGTAGACTGCGAAAAGAACACATAAAGAGCTTCTATGGTGCCGAAGAAAGTAACGACAACTGCCTCTTGATTAGCTGCGTGAAGTCCTGCCAGATTCAGCGAGTGATTGTCGCAATTCAAAAACAATGCGCGACTATTTTTATTGCATATTCTTTGTTGAACTCCAGATACAGCACCGGACATCACTGCTGCGTTATCGTAACATTGAGATCTGCAATCAGACAACGGTATGTTGTCTTCCTACAATCGCTGTAAAAGGACTTTTTCGAGTGAAACCCCATCTCGATCAGGTTTTTGTCCAGTTTCCCTGATCCATAGAGCAAATGCTGAGATGGCCCCTTGTTTTGCTTCTGGACGTAAGTGTAGCTTCACTGTGCGCACGTTTTGTTGAGCACTCCTTTTGCTTGTAGTTCATTTACAGTTGAAATTGATTTTCTATAACTCGGGAAAAAACATTTTTCAAATATCTTTTTTTTTTTTTTTTTTTTCTAAAATAATTATTTTCTAAATTAATTTTTTCGTTTTCGTGGTTTATATATATATATATATATATATATAAAATTCTGGCCCTCAAGAAAATGTGCGCAGATAAAATTCTTTCCCCACACGTCATATACAGTTTTTTACTGTTTTTTTGACTAAATAAATAAATAAATCAACTGCATCTTTGGAATGAAGTTCGATAAAACCCAAAAATGATTCCTTGATTTGAACAGTCTTTTTATCAAAATCAATATCTACATATCTGACGACCTCGGAAAACTGCTCTCTGTGTGCTATGTCCGGGGTCGAGTCGAACAAGATCCCGTAATATTTATTACGCAAAATATCACTGATCAACTGATTGCGTACAGAAGAGGCCAACAGACTAATGAACTCATTTTGAATTTGTGGTGATAAATACGATGTTGATCGTGGATTTTCTTCCGCATACTTCAAATGGTTCTTCAGTACGGGATCATATTGCGAAAGAAGTTTCAGCAGTTCCAAAAAATTGCCTTTGTTCAAAAAGTCTGAAGAATCTAGTTTTTCATGGTGTCCACGGAGAGGTAAATTCTGTTTGACAAGAAATTGAATGCAAGAGAGAATTCTCTGCAAAACTTCACGCCAGCGCTCTTTTTCCGACTGTATGGCCTTCTCCAACGCAGAATCTACACGTTCCTTCTTCGTCAATCTCAGCTCAGCTTCTTTCCAAGCGGTAAAGCATTGGCGGTGAGAAGGACTATTTTCGTGCATTCGTAATTTTTCTGGTTTTTTCCAATGGTTGAATCCTTGGGCTGTTGCTAAGTTCGATCGATTTTGCACGTTTGATGAACTGAAAAGTAGACAAAAAAAACAGTATGCTGCTTCTTTCGATGGAGAATACAACAGCCAAGATCTGTTGATTTCTTCGCCAAAACCCTGTGCAAGTCGCTTCGAAAACCAAGACGATGTCATAGCCCGTCCATTCGATGATGCAAAGGGGCCATTCTTGTTTTGAAGATTGGAAGTACCGTACATCAACAATTTTTCTTGAAGATCGTGTGTAATTTTCGGCAACTTCGATATCTCGTCAAACTCCAAGTATGCAATATCATTATGTTTCCGAATCTTGTCATACTTGCTGTGTAATATAATTTCATTGCTACAGACAGTAGAATCCTCCGGTACCTCAAAAATGCAGTCATGTTCTTCTGTGTTAGCAGTGTTTATCGTTTCCTCTGAAAATATCCCAAGTAAAGAAAAACATTTAATTGTACATTATTTTGAAGTATAAAAATATTTCTAATCAGATTTATGATATAAATCAACTGATTAAAAAAATTGTTTTGTCTTTTAATCAATGATTTTAAACAAAAAAGAATTATAATTGAAAGCACAGGTGGGCACGCGTCCCCGAGACGCTTCCCTTCCACATTGCAGTTCGCTGGTGCCCTTCATTTTGATTGGTCTATTATGGTCGAAGTCATATTGAAAATACAGCAATAAGATACTATCTTGGAACGGGTATTTTATTTAAAAAATTTAAAATGTAAACGTTGTTACTTAATCTTGTAAAAAATAGCTCTAACAGTTTATTTTTGTTATTATTATTACTGTTTTTAAATCATTTCACTTAACCATTTCAGACCTGATTTTTTTACAATGGACATTACATTGGAATTTGTCCATTGTAATGAACTTCGGGTCTGAACAAGAACTTTTTAAAATTAATATTTCTGCCTCGGTTAAGAATTTTTGAAAAATTGTTTTAATAACATATTAAAAGTCATGAATTATCCAGACGAAGCAAATAAATTTAATAAAATAACATTATTTGGGCGATCAATTGTTTGTCATATAGTGAACTATAAACAACTATTTAGAAGATAAGTTAACAAAATTTATTAAGAACTGTAAATACTATTCTGTATGATTTGATAAATCAACCGTTATTTCAGTATGTTCAGTGAATAAGTGCAGTTAAATGTTTGAGCAGATAAACGTTCTGTTCTGATCTGACCAGCCCTTTGAATACGTTAAATTTAAGACTTCAAGAAAAACACCAAAATATTACTGACTTATATATGCACATATAAAAATTTCGAAAACAGTTGAATTAGAATTCCAAACCATTCAATGATTGAATGATTCTGACAAAGTATTCATTAATATTACATTATTCAAAGATCCAATGAATTTTGATTGGATTGTAGTAAATCCTATTTATAATTACGTAAATTAAAAGCAGATATGTTTTAAAAATATTTTCGAGAATTAGATATATATACAAATTTATTACAAAAAGATTATCCCAATTTATTTGATTTTGGTATTAAATTGCATTCAATGTTTGCTTCAACATATGTATGTAAATCAACATTTTCTCACATTAATATCATTAAACAGCAAAAAGATAATCTTTAATAAATTAATTTTTATTCCATGCTTTCATTGAAATCAATTTTGGTGATATAGTTAATCAAATTGACATATCAAACAAGTTTTCGGATAAATACAAATTTTAGTTAACTAATAGAGTACTTTTATATGCCAAAATTGTATATCAGAATTAAAAAACTTATCTTCTTAGATGTATTTTATACATCAATAATTATCAAATATCAGTAATCATGTTTAATTAAATATTTTATTTTATACATATTAAATTAAATTTTCATAATAAATTTCAAACTCTGAAAATACATCACGCATTAGTATTGTTCAAAATATATTTTAAACTCAACGCTACAAGGTATCATGTAAATGATGTATTTTACAATTTGTTTCGACCATAATAAACCAATGAACTTGGTCTATTACTTTGGATGACAAACTATTTACTATGAATAAATATGTACCTTGACTGTCTCGATTAGATTCACTACAACCGTCATCTTCGAGCTCCAATGATGGATCTCCTTTTTCGCATTTTGAACATTCTTCAACGTTTGACGAAAAATTTTCTTCATGGTCAGTCGAAGCAGTATCGGATTTTTTCATTATTTTTAAAAAGTTTTCCATCGCCTTGCTGGATTTTTCATTTTCCAGTTCCGAAAGTTTCCTTTTTTTTTCGGTTCTGAGCGCCACTGAGTTTTTTTGTGCTCATATTTATAAATACAAAGAATAAATGATAACTTAACCAGACGACTTTCGCGGCAACAAAATGAAATACATTGACAGTTACACATTAGGAACTGTTGGTAACGTACATTCTATATTACCGACTCCACGTGAAATGTTTAGTTTTACGTGCTACGGCAAATTATATCTTAAGACAGGTCAACTCATAACTGCGCCAATGCGTAAATGTCTTAAGTTTTACTTTTCATAACACGTAAAACCAGGCATTAATGTGGATGACTGTACATGCAAATATTCAGACAAAAAAACTCTATTTTAACTTTTACAAGGCGCCAAATTTAAACGATATATTAATCCTGTTTAGTGTTTAATGATTATTTTTAGACCCAACAATTTTTAAAATTTACACAAATTGAATGAATTTTATCTTTTACATTCCGAAATTTTGCGCCCTCCCAGAACTTGCGCCCGGGGACAAATGTCCCCCTCTGCCCCCCCTTGCTACGCCTCTGGTTGGTGGGGATAATATTAAGAAGTAGGAAAAGCCCTTTTTTGTAAAAATATTTATTTCTCCAGAACAATTTGTCTCTTTAATTATTGAATGCCCCTCTTTATATCACAACTAGTGCATAGTAGAAAGTTGTCCAGCTATTCCAAGAGTAAAGGGGTGGGATTGTAAAAATCTTTTTATACCCTTTATGTTTTTTCCCGCTCCTAAAAATCCATTGCTTTGATCGGGTTTGAACCGGCGAACTTGGGTATAACAGTCCGATACGCTAACAGTTACACCATTGCCGCCACAATAATCTGCACACCTGTGGTTAGTTCTGATACCGTTAAAATTACATTCATTCAAAATATTCAGGATTGCCAGTTATGGCCTTGGCAGAGCATTTTCATACCAATGCCATTCCATTCTCACCAAATTTCAGAGTTGGATGCCAACAAAATGTAGTCAGATTACTTTTGTTATAGTATATTATTACAGTATATTTATTTTTAATGATTTTCTGTTTTCTTTGTTCCACAGATTATGCCAGTCGGAAATTGCACTTCGAACTGCACACTTAATTCGCAATGTACTACAGTTACAAAGAGGAGAAAATAAAGTATCTGCCCGAGTGTTAGCTCATGTTATAAATCAGTTGCCTCTGCCAGAAGATTATGCTTGTGATGAATTAAATCAAGTTGTGAGAACAGTAGTGACAGAGTTTGTACCCGAGTGATGTTTTGGTACTTGACTTGTGGACAGCATGGATCATTATTATGCACTGTGGAATGATGCCATTGTGTAAAATGTAATTTATGTTAATCAATGAGAAGCAAACATCTGAATGTTGTAGTTTAAACCTTTATACATTTGTAAGTATTGTTGAACTGTGACTTCATCTATGGAAGTGAAATGATGTGCATGTATGTTTACTGCTACAACAAAGTATTTCTGCTAGTTTTGAAATGTCCGTGTTTGTGAATCCGTAAATTTGAAGACTGTACATGGTGTGCGTGTGTATTTGTTTGTTTTTTTTTCTTCTGTGAATGTAAGTGATTTATGCAGGTTTTGCGAGATATTTTTTTGATATAAAAAAAGCAATGTTTAGAGGTATTGAGATGATCATAATTTTTAATAATCATCTTATCCTGTTTTTATAAATATCAAGTGTATTGTTGTTTTGAAGAATTGTTGAGTAGTGAACTAAGAAACTGCATTGTTGTAATGATCTGTAAGAAATTTTACTGCTGGTTGATAATCATAAAATAATTCTCCACGAGCTTTGAATTGTATGTAGTTCAATATATTTATATTTCTGTACATTTGATATTCTACAGTCATGCAAATGTTGGGACAGTACATGTGTTTTACTGTAGCAGGCTACCTTGTTTTAGTTTGTTCTTCATTGGTAAGAATATGCACATTTATTATTACTGTGTGTGTTTTATTTACAAAATGTGGACTGATATCCTTCCAATGTCATTTAATTATATTGTATAATGATAGTTTTAAAATTATAAAGTCTGAGAAGACTGGTAAGCTATTAAAAACATTCGCCATGTTACAAGAGTAAATAAAAACCTGTACTTCATGTCATATTTCTTAGTTAGTTTAGTAGAAGAAATACATCAGAATCGTATTTACTTCAAAATAAGGCAACCCCTGACTATAGTACAGTATCTCTTTAATATTTTATCATTCTCAGTCATATCGGGGATCATTCCCAATATTCACTATTACAAAAGAAAATGAATACTTATAGTATACAGTACTTACATATTTTAATAAATTTGGTTTGGGTCGCAGTGTAAGATATACATCTTAAGATGACACTTTACTGTGGCTGTCACACATTACACAACCAATCGCGACATTGCCTAAATGAGACCCAAAGATTGCAGCACTTATTTGCGAGAACTGAGAACTAGCCTCACATGATCTTCAGTTTTAGACTGGGAGTGAACACACCTGTATATCTTACACAGTGCAAACAACTCACTGTTTCCATTGCAGTGTTGTCAAAACTATGTGAATTCCACAAATGCATAAAAATATAATACAAAAGTTTTGTAAACTTGTATTGGAAAAAGAAGTCTGATACCATACAGCTCTATCAAGACACAACAATGACACGTAATTCACAAAAATTCGCGACAGCGGAACAGAATTCAATTGTTGCGTTTCCTGCGTTGCCGATACTCTCTTAAAGAGCTAGCAATTTTTATTTCCAACATTTGAAGAGAAATAATTTCTGTAAAGATTAATGTGTAAATGTATGCAAAAAGGTCGAATGTAAAAACGAACAAAGAAATAATATACAAAATTGCAAATTCTAATTTATGACGCATCTGAAGCGGAGTAATTTTGCAGCGGGCTATTTTGTCACGAAATTATTGAAAAACTACTCGTACTTTCAAAAAATTAAGCATGACCTTATTTGATGATGTAGTTTTGATAAATATTAAGAAAACCAGCTGCCATCTGTCACCACCCAAAGTGCATTTTTTGACATTATCCTAATTTTTCAGTTTCCTAATGGTAGAATGTAAATATTAGTTTTAGAATATTAAAGAATACAAAAACCTTGTCCTAAATGTCAATTATTGCTCTTTTTCACAGAAAATTTTTGAGTTTTCAAAAAACTTCATTTGAAGCACTTATGTTCACAAATATAATAATGTTTACAAATTGCTAGTAATGTGCGTATTAAAGATTTGAGAAACCTTTCAAAACAATTTCAAAAAAAATTCATTTTTGTAATTTTTGAAGAAGAAAAAAAAGAGCAATGTGGCGTTTATGTCATCTCCTAGAGTACATTTAGTACTATCCCTACCACAAGTTTAAAGAAAAAAGTTTGAGCTGTTTTTGAGAAAATCTTGTTTATGTAATTTTTTAAAATTGCCCATATTGCACACAATATTGTGCAAAAACTACTAAAATTTTCAAAAAATTGTACATGATGTTAATGAAAGAACTCACTTTGGAGAAGAAATTTTATTTGGAGGAAAAATTTCTATTTGCAATTTTATAATTGGAGGAAGACGCCGACAAAAATTCAAACTTCTGCAATTTTCGAAAATCCAGTCTTCAACCGACACCAGACCTATGCCTTTCTCTTAAATGACCTTCAGACCATCCAACAGCAAAATTTAGTCAAAATTGTTGGCTTTTTTAAAATTTATATCCCATATAAAGTACCCTCCAAAATTAAAATATCGGTTTCAAATTCAAGGAGCTGCGAGATCATTCAGATCGATCGGAGAGTATAAATTTTAGAGAAAATCGGCTGAAGGGTTTAGTTGCTAGCGTTGTTCACAGACGTTTTGCTTTCAATTGGTTTTTCGGTATCAAGGATCCACAAAATAGGGATTCTGGCTGCACCACGTGTTAGATTTTTTTTTCTTAATTTGGCAACTGGATCTATCCACTTTTTCGTTACCAGGGCCCTGTAATAAGAGTTTTTCTGCCGAAAATCCGCCGTTTCTTCGCGGAGCATTACACGACTTTCCCTTTACCGTACGTACGTACAGTAAACGGAAAAGTAATAAAAATTGCCAGCTCTCAGGAATGCAACAATGTAATTCCGCTTCGCGCTTGTGAATTTCTGTGAATTACATGTCGTTGTGACATGATATAGCTGTATGAAAAGGATTTACAATTGTCAAAGGCACTGGCGGCTGGTGCCCCAACAGACTGGAGGTTGCCAGAAATATATTTCTATTCAGGTTGAATGCCAAAAACATATTTTTATTTAAAGTTTTGAATTAAAAAAAATATGCTTGAAAGTATTTAATTTTCGCCTCAAATGTTCTACGATTTCAAATGAGTTTTGCAAAAAAGTGACGATTGAGATGTATTAATGCGAAGAGAAATATGGTATAAATAGTATTACATAACCATTACTACTATTATTAGTACTGTACATTTTACCATTACTTAGTATTGGTGCTTTTTTTAGCACCACTAGTTTCTTAATGAGTTTCATTGGTTCATGAATTGTAATTGGTGTGACGTCATCTTGGGTACCATGCGTCATTAGTTTTCGCTTTCAAATTGAAACACGCTCAACTTTCTACAACGTTCTTCTTTTTTGTTTCTTCTGGATTTAATTTACCGCTGCCATATTCTACAGAATTGATACAATTGCCTATTCCCATATTGATCATACAATTTTCTCCATCGAAGGGTCCATTAGCTATTAGCATTCCATGTTCCATGTCATAGACTTTTGCTCCATAACAATCCAAAACATTTTTCTGGCCCTTGTTAACGATTAGACACCGATAAACGGTTCGTTTCTAAGTTAGGGACATGTAAGACTCTTTCCATATGAAAATGTTCCTTTTTTTGTAGTGCAAGAACCGACGTGACCTTCCAAATCGGAAATAAATTTTCTACCCGATTCAGTAATGGGCATTTCAACAACAAAATGTGTGGAGTCCAGTGGTGGCCATTGCTTTGCGAGGTACGGAGGGGGACGGTCAAAGGAAGAGGAGCCTCCTATACTGCGATTTTTGTAAGAAGAGCTCTCAAGATAACTCAAATCCCATCTTCGCGATGGAATATGTCACGGCATTTCGCGTCTTTTCTCGATCTTGCCGGTAGAAGTCGCATGATCGCAAGCACTGCTTCATACGGTCGCGATCGTGCGAAATCTAGCGGAACGACTGTGAATGATACGAAATGCCGTGACATATTCCATCGCGAAGATGGGATTTGGGTTATCTTCAGAGCTCTTCCTACAAAAATCGCAGTATAGCACCTAGTGATGGAAATGCTGATCCTTTGACCAAAACCATGGTGGAAATCACACCATGGTCAAAACAGCATTGACGCTGCCAATGAGAAATCGAATTCATCATTGAAATTACGTCTAACATAGTTCCAAAATGCGCCAAGTATTGAAAATAACTGAAAGCTATGTTAAAATTAAAGAGGTTATGTTACAGTACACACGCGGTTTATTGGACATCGACGTAGCTATCAATGAACACCGCCTCCTAAGATAGATGAGACACAGTTTATCCAGTAGGGATAAGCTGTTCCTGCAATCGGAGGAGCATCGGAGAGTCATGTATACAGGTTGTCCAGAAGCTCCCGTTACAACAACAAAAAACAATCAAACAAATTCTGTGTTGCACGTCATAAACGGCAAGTAGTTTAGTTTTTCAAAAAAAAAATCTTTAAGAAAATTGAGTTGAAAAATCACTTCGAGCCGGCCGGCGCGATATTCAAGCCGACACCAGACGGCGGTGTCTCCTGCGCAGAGCATTTCCTCGTTTCTCCGCGTAAATGGTGAAACAGTCCAGTAATATTCTCTAAGGAAAGCATCGCGTGGCTTACATTAAAATATGTTAATAGTATCAAATGTCTGTAGGTTCTGTTCAATAAATATTTTAAATAAATCCAGTTTTGTTAAAAATGATAGCCACGGTACACTGCGGCTTAACATAAATGATGAACACATACAACATTTATGAAAACTATTGAATCTCCTGGAATGCTCGAATTGTTATTTTTAGCACATATTCATATGAACTAGTGCCTTTCAGTTTAAAATTGACACATACGTGAAAAGTATTCTAAATACCGTGATAAACTAAAATGCATTTCGGAAATGAAATATTTGTTCATGAAAATACTAAGTTTATCGATTACTTCTGGAATTTGAATTGAGTCTCCCGGCTCTCATTTTATGAATTCTCAGTCCAACAATAGCCAGATTTAGACTTCTCGATAAATGATTGCCCGATTTATCTCAGATGAAATTGATAGATATCAATATTTTCAATTTCAAAAAGATTGTACCTTTCCCAAATAAAACTATCTGGCGGTACAGTAAAAGATCCATGAACTTCCTTAATACTACCCGTCAAATTATTCTCTTAAGTAATATGTGGTACAGAAAGATGCACTTTCTGCTGCCACAGGAAATGCATTCCGAAATAACTTACTGCAAAATATGCTACACTGTTCTATGTGGAACATCATTTGCGACTAACGGCCCCTACCCATTTCTATAACTTGAATGAACATTCTACTCGTTTTCTTTTCCACATGAAAGATGAGAGCATGTCTCTTTCCCAAATCTTGGAGTTTCTTCATGAAGTCACTTCATGAGGCAGTTGACGGCTACTGGGGAAAAGTTTTATTTCTTTCTGTGTTTCGCTTGCAATGTAGGTAGCAAATACGTACATAAATGAGTGATGGCCATTTCTTTGATTTAATAGTGAAAAGGGTTGAAATTTTCGAGCCCCACCCCGTCGAGGTGAGTTGGTCCACGACCTGACGGGGGGATGCAGAGAAGGCTCTCAAGTGTTCCTTTCTCCATATTTTCATCGTCTTGCTTTTCATTTCATGTCACGTATATTCTTTTCACTCCTTTTTCTTCCTCACTGGCCTTTCTCTGTATGCTGAACGCCCACTCATGTGTTTGCCGTGCATAGCGACCCGTGTCGGAGGAAATGTGTGTTCTGGCAGTTGAGAGACCTGTTTGTTTCCCATCTAGTCCTGGTGCTACGTTTTTTGGCTTGCACTAAGGGGTACGTTTACGTATTTTGGGGAACATTCCTTGTACGTGTCAATACACTCGCTTTGGCCTCGGACTCTTCTAGACGGGCGGTCGGGAGCTAACCCACTCCCGATCAATCGGCTCGGACTAGGTCTTGCACTGAACTCCAGGGTGAGCGAGGGGATCCTCGGCGGTGCAGCGCTGTGACATTCCCCTACTATATCTCCGTGTCAGCCCTGGCACCCCAGTGGGGTGTCCCCTTGTTGGACTTCATGGTGGGTGGGGAACACGGAGATGAATTCATCTCCATCTCATGGATACTCAACAATCCCCCCTGCCCTCTTTCGCAAGGAAGAAATGTGACAGAACAGTTGATCTAAATAGCTTCTTCCTCCGGGAAGAAGATAAACCAAGAAAGCCTCGGTTTCTCTTGATGTCTTGCTCTGAAACTGAGAAAACTTTTAAAAGTGTTAGTGCGGTCCGCCTTGCGCGAGCAATTGAGGAGAGTTTTGGAAAGCTCCAAGCGGTCGTGCGACAATGAAATGGTACCATTCTCTTTGAAGCGCGCACCGACGAACAAATAGACAAGATTTTAAAATCTAAGCAGATTGCCGGCCTCCAAGTGGAAGTGACAACTCACCCTACCCTTAACCTATGTAAGGGACTGGTCAACCATGAAGACTTTGCGTCTCAAAACGAGGATGAACTTCTTTCCTTTTTAAGAGCTACGGTGTAACGGAGGTGTACAGGATCAGGAGGAAGGAAAATGGGAAAGAGATCCCCACTCCCACCTTGATCCTGACGTTTAATCTCCCTTCTCTCCCAGAGAAAGTTAGCTGTGGTTATTATAACCTTCGCGTGCGGCAGTATGTGCCGAACCCCCTGCGCTGCTTCAAGTGTCAGAGGTTACGGCCATGCACCCAAGAAAGGTGCATGGCCGTAAGCCCTGCTTGCGCAAAGTGCGGTAAATCCACACATGACCCGAACCCTTCATCACCAGTCCGCTGTGTAAACTGTGAAGGAGACCATGCGGCAACTCTAACAAGTACCCCACATATCTGAGAGAGAGGGAGATTCAAAGGATTAGGGTGACGGAGAAGGTATCTTTTCCGGAAGCGAAAACGCCGATACCTGGTGAAGAACCCTGTGGATCTCAGGCGTTCTTTCTCTAGCACTCTGACGAACAGGGTCAAAGCGACGAGTATTCAGTCTTCCCCTGCTACTCCCCCAGTAGCGAACTTCTGTTGCCAGGTATCCCCAGTGGACTTCCCTGAGGAGACATCGCCTCTGCAAGGTGGGAAAATAATAATTTCCACAAAATACAAAACACCACCCAAGAAGGCAACAGACGAAGACGGAACAAGAATCCACTTCTCAGCCGCGCAAGAAGGTTGATGTCACACGGCCTTCTGGCCTGGACAAAAAAAATGTTGATAGATCCTCCAAACTCCGACCACCTACCCCGACTCCTGAGACTCGCTCTGAGCGATCTATCAGCCTGTCCAGTAGTGGTCAGGATGAGTCTGCCTCGGAAGAAACTTCAGCCGGGGTGGACACTCGCTCCTTCGGGCGGCAGAGGTGGAAAAAAGAAAAGAAGAAATCCTCTTAACTTCTTAAACAACGGCCCGCCTATCCCGGAATCTGAAAGGATTTTCTCTCCGACGGGACGAATTAAAACTCCTATTGTCCCGTTATACACCCTCAATTTTCTGTTTACAGGAAACGCATCTTTCTCCACCACGGTCCATACACTTTCGCGGTTTCACTCCTTATAGGGTTGATGTCGATGACGGCCTTCGCGCTCACGGCGGAGTTACTACTTTGGTCCAGGATTCGCTGCATTCTGCAGAAATCCCTGTTCACAGCGACCTTCAAACAGTTTGTGTGCAGGTGAATCTCCCGTCCCTTTCACTCACTGTATGTAATATCTATATTCCCCCAAGGCAGACGGTGTCGGTTGATGACCTCCTAAGTCTAATAAACCAATTGCCAACACCTTTCTTGGTTGTGGGTGATGTAAACGCCCACAGCCCTCCCTATCGTACTTGTCAAAGAGGTGCTATTTTGGAATCTGTCATCGACACCATGAATTTGGCTATTCTCAACACTGGGGAACCAACGCATTTTGCCGTAGCTGCGAATTCTAGCATGGCTATTGATGTAGCGCTTTGTGTCACTTGCTACTGCTATGTGGTGGACCATATTAGAAGATCTTTATGGAAGCGACTATTAAACCACGATTTTCCACATTGATCATCTTCGCCGTAGTTTTGCACGGCCCCCTCAATGGATCGTGCGACGGGCTGACTGGTCGACATTCCAAAATAATGTTAACCTGTCAGACGGTCCCTTCGAAAATGTGGATGATATGACTGAACATTTTAATAGCGCTGTACTCGCTGCTGCTTCCATCGCAATTCCGAAGGCAAGTGGTAAACCGCGACACCCTTTCGTTCCGTGGTGGAATGTGAACTGCTCGAGAGCGGTCAGTGCTCGAAAAAAGGCACTGGCACGTCTCAGACATTATCCAACCGTGGATAACTTAATCGAGTATAAAAGATGCAGGGCGAAGGCTAGGAGAACTATCTTAGCAAAAATGCATCGTGGAGAGCGTACGTCTCGTCTCTCAATTGTCATACGCCACTACGCCTAGTATGGAGAAAAATTCGTCAGATAAAAGGACACTTAACCAAATACGGTGCCAGGTCTCTTGAAAAACAGAGAAATGATCACATCTCCAGATATGATTGTAGAGGAACTCGCCGCGCAATATGAAGCCATGTCAAGTTCGGCGAACTACGCTCCTGACTCTTTTGATCAAAGAAAGGATGGAGAGCCGTCCGTTGGATTTCTTCTGCAGAGCGTCTGTGGGGTACAACACCCTTATCTCTTATGTCGGAATTGCGCTCTGCTCTCGCATTAGCAAAAAGAACTGCCCCAGGTCTTGATGAAATACACAACCTAATGCTACAACATCTTCCTGATGTGGCGATGCAATTCCTCCCCCGCCTTTATAATCGCATCTGGGAAGAGCACACCATCCCAGCTCTATGCGAGAAGCCATAGTTATCCCAGCTCTGAAGGAGGAAAAGGATCGGTCGTTGTCATCGAGCTACCGACCTCTCGCTCTCCCCAGCTGCGTTTGCAAAGTGCTGGAACGGATGGTAAACCAGCGCTTGGTCTGGACCTTGGAGTGCAGAAACCTACTCACACCAATTCAGTGCGGTTTCAGGAAACACCGGTAAACCCTAGACCATCTCGTCGCTTTGGCAACGGAAATTTCAACCTCGTTCGTTCTGAGACACCTTGTAGCTGCACTATTCGATATAGAAAAGGCCTACGACACCACTTGGAGGTATGGCATTCTGCGAACCTTGCACTCGTGGGGATTCAGGGGGAAGCTCCCCTTATTCCTCCAAAATTTCCTATCGAACAGATCTTTCAGAGTTCGCATTGGTGACAAACTGTCTATCAGTCACCCCCTTGAAAACGGCGTCCCCCAAGGCTCGGTGCTAAATGTCACTGTTTGCCATACCCATAATAGTATAGCGTCGGTCGTGAGGGAACCTGTGAAGGCATCGCTGTTTTGCCATTTTTTCTTCATCCAGCAGCATAAATGTGATCCAGAGGCAACTCCAACTGGTGTTCAACAAGCTGCATGAATGGAGCATGTCGACAGGTTTAGGTTATGTTTTGTTGTTGTTTTATTTTTGGCCCTTTTACAGCCAATTTTTACTTTTACTATGAATTTTACGTGTTTGTTTTACATTCTTTTTGTCATACTATTTGAATACTCGATGCGGAATTCAAGCCTCTTTTTATGTATATGCTTTTAATCAGGGGGTAGGCTCCATCTGGAAAACATACTAAACCTATTCCCTTTTTAAAATACTTCGACATGGGCGCCAATGACCTTGGCAGTTGAAGCGCCCTCTAAACCTTAATTAATAAATCAATCGAGCCCCACGTTGGGCTGCCATTTGAAACGGGTTTTCTATCTATCGGGCCCACGTTGGGTGGCCATATGAAACAGGTTTCGTTTCTCAATTTAATTATTAAAAACTATTGAAACAGTTTTATCAAATCCAAGATATGTCTCTATTATAGACACTTTGGGCTTCCATGATGGGTTGGAATATGCAAGGGGCACAATTCGGCTTACCTCATCGTTCAACCACAATCTGTTCCCTGTTGACTCGCTTCCATACGGAAAACGACAAAACCTGAAAGTGTTTTTTTAATGATTATGTGCCAGATTGCACAATAATAACCAAGTTTGTTTTTTGTACTTTCTTTTGCACTAGAACAGTTTAAATTTATTGTAATTAAAGATTTCTTTTGATTCGAAACAACATTATTTGAAAATTATTAAATTTGGTCATGACCATGAGAAATAAAATAATTGTTCGTACGAACGTTAACCTGAGCTCTCTTCCCGTTGTATCGTTGGATGCTCTGCTCGGACGCCGCGTATCTCCACATCATCACCTTCGACCCACCGGTTACCAGCTCCAGTCTTGATGCCTTCTATCTTGTATCTTCCGACACGCCACGAAGTCACTCCAATTCACATACTGTACTAGCCTCCCATATCACCATCAGCACTTGTTCGGCAAAATAATTACAAGTTCATTTAGCCTGGTGCTTCACCTTCGTCACTGGTGAAAACTAATTAAAAAGTTGACAATTTTCTTAAAATTTCCTCCCTATCGGTAAGAAAATACTCCAAGTCATTGCACGGTTTCACCAAAATGTTTCTATCATCCACTTTCACTCGCGGAAGAAAAAAGTTAAAGTCCCGAATTGTATCTCCGAAATTTTTGTAAGACTCTACTTTCGATCACACAAAAATCTACATCTGAACTCGGACACGCATCCCCGAAGTCAGAAATGATCCTCTCGCTATGAAATCTGTGCTCCAACTAACTAATTTTTTCGTTCTTCAGTCCAGGAAAACTCGTATTCATTGTTATACAAAATTCTGTTTTACATTCCCTACCAATGGATTCTTATTATGTATTCACTCCTCTAACCAAGGTGCACTCTTGGGCGAAATTTCCACTCTTACACACGCATCTTTCGACTGATTCTACACCACATCCACGGGCCCATGAAATTGTTAACCATCGGTGTTCTCCCTAGCAACTTGTTACTAAGGTGCCTAATTCTAATTTAAATTAATATTAAAGCCTTAAATTATTCAATATCAAATGCCCTCCCGCATTTGGTATATCATATATATATACACACACACACACACTACCACACCCACCTACCCTCGTACTAATCTCAGTACGTTTGTACGTCGAGATTGCTAGTATGAATGCTCGTGAAGCGAGCTTTGAATTCTCAGGAAGAAAGATCTTTCGGGTAAGAGAAAGGTCTGGACCCTTGACACAATAAAATCAGATGGATAACGAAAACGGAGCATATAATTTCATCAAAATAACGACACAGTGGCACAATTTTACAGAGATGTGAACACATTTTATGTACAATAAATGAAGATCTGGTTGTTCACTGAAAAAACATAAAATCGAACAGAACAGAAATTCGGCGTCACCTTGACTGCCTGAATAAAATAATATAACTGAAGGTTTTCACTCCTCTTTACCTCTGATTTAAATTAATACTTTTATATCTCTGTGATTTTAATCAATACCTTTGATTAACTCACCTTCTTAAATTTCCCGTGCACGGATTTTAAAAAAATTCCTTTACAGCTACGCTAGCAATTTCGACTTCTTTACACATTACATTTAAGAAATTACTTTGAACAATATTACAAAACTTTTAACTCTTCCCAAACAATACACAAACTATACAACCTCTTGAAACAAAACTTATTTAGTAAAACAGTACAAGGTAAGAAACTCTCGGCATGGATAACTTTTCATACTGTAACGAACATTGCATCATCGACCGGAATCCGCTGCGCGGATTGCATCATCCGCCGCCGCCCCCAAACTTGACGATTCCAGGGTAGCCAAGAAGTGTGACGCGAGTTCCCGAAGGGTCCAGGCGGGCGCCGGCCAGATATAAATGCGCCGGCGTCGACGGTCGCTAGTCAGTCAGTCTGGTTTAGTCAGGAAGCCGAGTTGTGAAGTTTGTGTGTGTGCATCGCTGTGGACGGCAGTGTGCTGGATTATGGTCGGCGCCGTGAACTGGGGTCGGCACCGTGAACTGTGGTCGGCACCGTGAACTGTGGTCGGCGCCGTGAACTGTAGTCGGCGCCGTGAACTGAGGTCGGCGCCGTGAACTATGGTCGGAGCCGTGAACAGTGGTCGGAGCCGTGAACTGTGGTCAGCGCACTGGACTGTAATCAATGCATCGGACAGCGGTGAGTGCATCGGACTGTACAGCAGTGCTTGAGAAGTGAACAGTGAAAATAAATAATCAAGAGGACTGTGTCGTGTAGAAAGCAATAACTAAGTCAAGAACACAAGGACTGTGAAGCCAATCTGTAAATAAATCAGTATTTTAGTGTAATATTAAGAAACATAAATAAACATCTTTGTTAAAATAAATCTGTTTTTAATTCACCACCACAAACGTTACAATACATTGATTCTGATTCCAAACTATCACGCCTATTCTGGACAGTTTCTCCCGTTTTCTTTAAATGTTCCCCTTTTTCTCCTACCGACAGTATTGCAAAACGGAGGAGTTCGTTTTCTCACCAACACCGCCTTGCTCGCCGCCGGATGACCTTGCAGAGTACGACGCCGTCGCTCCGCACTGCTGCAGACTTGTGCGCTCGCCGTACGCCCGCTGTCCCGCGTTGGTTCCACGTCTTTCTCCCCTACACGCCCTGCCTCTCGTCACGGACCAGACCCTTCTCACGTACGCTTGAGCCTTCGGATCGTCTTTCTTCTTCTCATCTTACGCCTCACGGGAATATAATCGCGCTTCCAGTGTCAAAGAATACAAAAAAAACTTTAATAATTTCACAAAACTTTAACAATTTCACAAAACTCTTGCAGTGTTGCGAAACACAAAATTAAAGGCACACACTGACCAAGCGATGCTACCTGACTAACACAGCAAGCAAAAACCAAATGAATGTAACATTGAAAGGTTACGAGGCACACATGGCCGGGTTGTCGAACCACACCACTGTCACAGCACCACCGCTCCTACAAATCACACCGCTGTCCTGTAGAGGGTCTCAAATGCAGAAATCGTGAAAAATGCCCTTCACCGCCGTGGATGCTTCATGCTCCCGGTCCACCATAGCTCCATCCGCTTGGCCCACACTCCACCAGCTGTGTCGCCCGCTGTCCGCACATGCTCTGGCGGTGCACCGGGTTCGACCCCGGGCAGGGCGCAGAGGGGCGGGCAGCCGGCTAGCTGGCGGCGGGGGGCGGACGTAGGCGGGGGGAGAGATACGGGCGCGACGGCGCGATGGTGTTGGTGGCGGCGGTGACGGTGATGATGTAGTGACGTCACCGGTGTCGGCGGCGAGGGTAGCTGATTGCAACCCGGCAGGGCGGCGGAAGAACTGTCACATGCATCAAGGCGCGGGGAAACAATGATTTAATTAATGTCTTCATTCCATTTCATTGATTGATTGATTGATTGGATTTTTTTTAAAGTGTGACGCGCGAATTTTGGAATTGGCGCCCCCATGACACCCTGGTCTAGCATGGAACTCCCATAATTTAGCGGGAAGCACTCCAAAGAGTGCCCAGGTGGGCGGAAGTCGCAGGAACTTGTCCGCGCCGAGCAAAATGTGCTAACATCCAGCTTTCACGAAATTTATGCGGCGCTGCTTCAAACTTGCATGCGCGGCCTAGCTACCACACTTTGACGTGTGCAGAAGTAGTAAAGTGCCGTATGATGTGCTAGATACAATTTATTCCTTCCGCGCGAATTTGCGCAATTTTGAGGTTATTGCCAGCTGAAACTTTCACACAATCTCGCTCCTATGCTAATTCATTCACGGTGCTACTAGAATGCTTTTAACTGTGTCAACTCGTCCCTATTCATTTTCTGGCTACCAACGGGTAAAATAAAACTCCTATTCTACACCTAAGCTGCGTAGTCACCAGTTCACCATCCGCTGCTGTCGCCGTAATAGGAGAGCGCTCCGCCAAGGTGTGTCGCAGTATTTATGTCATCGCGCCTGGGGAAATTTTCAGAGGCGGGGTTTTCTCCTCCTTCCTTGACCTCCCCGGAAAACATTACTTGCTAGTTCGAGCGCTCTCGTTCGGTCAGCTATTCGTAGATGGCGCGTTTACGGGCCATTGCTCCGCCGCGTATGTTCGTTTCGCTGTTCGTAGGTGTTTCTGCATTGCTGATGGTGGCGTTATGGGCTCATATGAGCCTACGACGTCACAATATATATACACATATATAATTTTTTCTTTCCCTTATAGCTACGTATATACGGAGTAATATACGTAGTACAGGGAAAGTTATTTAATCCTGCGGAAAATCGATTTCGAGATTTCAACGCAAATATACGTTTTGGGGTCCCCTGATACCGAAAATTGGGTCTTTTCAAAACGTCCGTCCGTCTGTCCGTCAGTCGGTGAACAACACTAGCGCGTAAACTATACGTGCGATTTCTTCCAAAATTGATATTCCCCGGTCGATCTGCGTCCACTCGAGGCGCCTCGATTTTAAAAAAACTTTCTTTAAAATTTGAGGGTACTTTACATGAAGCTCCCCGGACATTTTCAAAATTTTCTCAAAAACCGCTCCAAATTTTTTTAAATTTCTTGTAAGAATAGAGTAAAATACACTTATTAAGGTGACATAGGTCCCATTTTCGCGGTTAACTCTGAATTTTCGAAAATTGCAAAAGTTTGAATTTTTTTCGGCGTCTTCCTAGAACTACAAAATTGAAGATAGAGATTTTTCCTTCCAATAAAATTTGTTGTCCAAAGTGAGTTCGTTCATTAAGGTCATGTACACTTTTGAAAATGTTACTACTTTTTGCGCAATATTGCTCGCAATATTTGAAATTTTAAAAAATTACAAAAACCAGATTTCCTCAAAAACGGCTCCAAATTTTTTCTTTAAACTCTTGGTAGGTATAGTACCTAATATACTCTATGAGATGGCATAAACGCCATATTGCTCTATTCTTTTGTTTTTTCAAAAATTGCAGAAATGTATTTTTTTATTTGTGTCTCACGTCGTTAATATTTACATTAGCGGCGAATTGTTTACACTATTACATTTAGGAGTACATGTGCTTTAAATAATGTCAAGTAAAGTTTCTCGAAAACGCAACCGTTTTCTTTGAAAAATAGCTCAAAATTCCGCATTTTCTCATAAATGGGGAAACGCTCAAACGTCATTTTCTCATAAATGGCTAAAACAATTCTTCAAACTTTTCGATCGGATAGTGCTAATGGCACTCTTTAATATGACGTAAAGTTTATTTTGAGGATTTTTTTTTGTTTTTTTCAAAAATTATACAAATGTAATTTTTTTAAAGATCTCTCACATCTTTAATATGCACATTACCAGCAATTTGTAAGCATTCAACTGACTAAGCACACTTTGAAATAGAACGTGGATTCTATTGCGTGGTGTTCAAAGACATGTAATATTTGCCCGTGATATGGTGATAGAAGAAAACGCAGTATTATGGAAAGATTAGGAAATTTTGTTGGTGGTAGTAAGTACAGTTACGGTTGTAGGCGCCCATCCCTGACGCGAGTGATAGGGCAGTCGGTAAACTAGTAGTTGTAGTGGCGGTTAAAACATAGGTACGCCCACCGCCACTCATACCCTCGGCGGCGCCACGTCACCGCGGGAAGGCGCGCCACGGCAGCGCCGGGGCGGTGGCTGCGGCGGGGATGGAGGGGCAGTGCACACCCCTCTCCCCCCCTCGCCCTCCCCGGGCGGGGACGGGGCTGGCTGCGGCCGGGCGGGCCGGCACTTCAGAGATTGCGTCCGCACCGGAAAGACTTAACCATCCAGATATACATTGTGTTCGACCCGGCTTGTTATTGGAATTTCTATTTGGTATTTGGACTGATATTCTGAACTGTGTAACGACCTGGCAGCTTATTTGGAACTTCTTTTAGATTACGGCACCTTGGCAGTGAACACTGTACCGGTCACTTCAAAATGGCGACGAGGAAAACGGAGCAAGAGAGCAGCGAGGTCGGGAGCCTAACACAGTTGGTCGGCCTATTGCAGCAGCAGTTGCAGCTCCAGCAGGCCGCAGCGGCGCAGCAGTTGCAGTTGATGCAGGCGTCGATGGATAAGCGGCAGGAGGACATGGAGAAACGTTACGAGGCAATGGCAAGAACGTTGGAGTCGGTGAGTCGAGCAGTCGGTACGCGATCGCCTCCCCCCTTTCCGGCGTTCCGCCCGGAGGTAGAACAATGGGGGGATTACATAGAAAGGTTCGAGCAGCATACGTTATGCTATGGGGTGGCAGACGTTAGCACAAGGAAGTCATTCTTTTTGAGTACCGTCGGCACCCCCACGGTGAACCTGTTAAAGAAATTGTTCCCGGACAAGGAAATGAGCGAAGTTCAGTGGGCTGAGATGAAGGACGAGCTGAGCAAACATTTTTCGCAAACGCCTCACGTAGTAGCAGCCAGGTACGCGTTCTTTCAGTTAAGAAAGAAGGAGGGTCAGACTCACGCAGAATGGATTACGGACTTGGTGGGGCGCGCCAAGGGCTGTCAATTCCGATGTGGAGAGAAGGAGTGCGGTGCATCCTATGCGGAGACTTTGATAAGAGACATGGTCATTCTGCACACGCCGGTGGACGAAATACGTAGAGAAGCGATTAGGGAAGCTGACCCGTCATTGGAGCAGGTGCGTAAGATAGCGGCACTTCACGAGCTGACCGCGGAGACGGCGCGGCAGCTGACGAGCACAGCAATGGTAACACAGGTGCGGAGTTCGAGCGACCAGAAGGCGTCGGGCGAGGCGAAAGGGCGCGACAGGCGGCATAGCAGCAGGGATTCTGGCAGCAGCAGCGATAGCGATAAGCGCAGCGATACCTCGCGCGCGGGAAGACGAGGCCGCGGCAGTGAAGGCAGGGTCAAGAGCAGGGCTGTGGCAGAGAAAGAAAGAAACGGACGGACTTGGAAGTCGTGCAGGGATTGCGCCACGCGGCACGCGAGGGAAGATTGTAGGTTTCGCAGGGCCAAGTGTTTTCGGTGCGGCAAGGTCGGCCACATCAAGGAAGTGTGTAGGAGCGCGAGGAAAGCCCGGGCACAGCGTAGGAAGACCGAGGAGGAAATGGATGTAGACGCAATGCACGCGGTGCTGGACGCGCGGGGACACAACCGGTTGATAGTGCAAATTAAATTAGCCGGAGTTCAGGTGCAGTTTCTGGTGGACTCGGGTGCGGCAGCCACCCTTATAAACTTGGACACATATCAGAAGCTGGGAGCGCCGAAATGTGAGAAAGTAGGTAAACGTCTGAGTGCGTATGGGAAAACACCAATTACTACATTGGGCAAGATTGAAGTGGGGGCAACTTACAAGCAGAAGAAAGCCAGGTTGGAAGTGATAGTGGTCGACCGTTATGACGTAACAAAGATATTGGGTTTGGATTCGTTTGGCAAGTTAGGATTTGGAGTTGTAGACGAACTCAATGTCATTGCGGAGCAGGAAATTCACATTTTGGAAGAATTGGAGAGAGAGTTCCCGGAAGTGTTTGAGGACGGCCTGGGAGAATGTTCAACTTTCCAAGCCCACTTAGATTTGAAAGACGGCTGCAAACCTCGGTTTTACAAGGCGAGGCCAGTTCCGTGGGCGCTCAAGGACAAGGTAGAAACAGAATTGAGGAGATGGGAGGCCGAAGGAGTTATTTCGAGGGTGTCCACCAGCCAATGGGCCACGCCGCTGGTGTTGGTAAAAAAACAGAATGGTGCGGTGCGGTTGTGCGGGGACTTCAAGTGCACAGTCAATGAACAGCTTAATGTAGAACAATTCCCCATCCCTAGACCGGAGGACTTATTCCAGAAATTGTCGGGAGGGGTAAGTTTCTCGAAAATTGACTTGCGTGATGCTTATCTTCAGATACCCCTGGACGAGCAGGCGAAGAAGATTTTGGTTATCAACACGCCCTTGGGACTGTTCAGATTCAACCGGCTGCCTTTCGGGGTGAACTCGGCAGCCGCGATCTTCGAGAGGTGCCTGGAACAGGTAACTGCGCAGCTGCCGGGATGCGTGAACTATTTAGACGACATCATCGTCACGGGAGGCACGAGGGAGCAGCACAGGCAGAATCTGAGGAAGCTGTTGGCGGTTTTGCGGGACAACGGTCTGAGAGTAAACAGAGAGAAGTGCGAGTTCTTTAAAGATGAGGTCACATTTTTGGGACATGTTTTGAATAAGGATGGTATCGCTCCCACCCAAGAACATGTGAAAGCCATACTCGATCTCCCCCCACCTCAGGATATCAAGCAGTTACAGGCTCTGATAGGCAAGGTGAACTATTATAATAAGTTTATAAAGGGGTTCTCTTCGATCGCGGCGCCATTAAACGCTTTAAAGAAGAAAGGGGTTAAATTTCAATGGACGCAGCCGTGCCAGGAAGCTTTGGATAAACTCAAGAGGGCGATGGTGAAGGCGACCAGGTTGTCACACTTCAGGCCAGAGAGAGTGACAACGGTGGCGGCAGACGCGTCGGACTACGGAGTGGGGGCGGTGCTCTCCCAGAAAGATGAATGGGGAGTGGAAAGGCCCATCGCGTTCGCATCAAAGACTCTGAATAAATATCAGCGTAATTATTCTCAAGTGGAGAAGGAAGCTTTAGCTTTGGTCTTTGGGGTACGCAAATTTAATGACTTTCTTTACGGATCCAAATTTCACCTCATCACCGACCACAAGCCCCTGGTCCACTTATTTCATCCGGGGAAGAAGCTGCCGGAGGGTACTGTGAAGAAGCTGCAGCGCTGGGCACTGTTCCTGTCAGACTACAACTACACATTACATTACAGGTCTACAGGGCAGCATGGAAACGCAGACGCGCTGTCACGGCTTCCGGCTGGACCAGACGTGGAGTTCGACGCCGGGGAAGAAGAGTGCTTGCAGCTAGATCTGGAGGAGCTGCAAGCGGTGCAGTACTTTCCAGTGGATGCGACGCGGGTGGCGGAGGAGACGGCGAAGGACCCGGAACTAAGGTGGGTGCTGGACTGCATGCGGCACGGTTGGCCAGCCAGGTTGCTGCGTAGTAATGCGCGATGGTGGGCCAGGAAGGACAGACTCTCTCTGAAGGCGGGAGTGCTACTGTTGGCATCAGAGGAGGCGGCACGAGTGGTGGTGCCCAAGTCCTTGAGGAAACAGGTCCTTCAGCTTCTGCACGAGGGTCACTGGGGCCTTGTTAGAACGAAGCAGTTAGCGAGGAAATACTGCTTCTGGGACGGCATGTCGGAGGACATCCAAGACCTCGTACGCAGGTGTGAGTCGTGCCAGGTGAACCAGGCGGCCCCCAGGAAAGACCTCGTCTCCTGGCCCTCCCCGAAGCACCCGTGGGAGAGGGTGCATGCGGATTTTGCGGGCCCGTTTTGGGGCTCCATGTGGTTGCTGGTGGTGGATGCATTTTCCAATTTTCCTTTTGCAGTGGAGATGCGGTCCACCACAGCAGCAGCAACCATTGACACGCTGGAGCGCATCTTCGTGGCGGAAGGCCTGCCGGAGACTCTGGTAACCGACAACGGAGCGCAGTTCACGGCCGGAGAATTCGCGAAGTTCTGCAAAACCAATGGCATTCATCACATGTGTGCGCCGCCGTTTCATCCTCAGTCGAATGGAGAAGCAGAGAGGTTCGTGAGGACGTTCAAGACAGCCATGGGTAAGGCGAGAGCGGCCGGCTCCACGAGGGACCGGGCCTTGCTACGGGTGCTGGCGTCATATAGGGCACTGCCGGGCCGAGATGGCAAGAGCCCGGCAGAACTACTTCATGGGCGCCAGCCGCGGACCCACCTCTCCCTGTTACAGCCGGGGGAGGAGTATACATCACAGGGCTCCCCTCCCAAGTACAGAGTGGGGGAGAAGGTATTCTGTACCACTTTCAAGGCGTCACCAGCGTGGGTGGCAGGGGTGGTACACAAAATACATGGTTGCAGAATGTATGAGGTAAGGACGCTCCATAAGAAAGTGATGAGGCATCAGGGGCAAGTAAGGCCGCGCTTCGAGAAAGCGGAAGTAGACGACCACACTCCGAGGTCAGAGGACGAATACAGGGAAGCTGTAATGCGTCAGTTCGCTGATACAACGTCATTGCAGGGAGGCAGTCGGAGAGAGCTGACGGGACCAGCGGTGGCAGAGAGCGAACGAGGGCAGCGGGAAGCTGTGGTGCGGAGGCAGCCCGGTGGCGGAGACGGGCCATCCTGAGCAGCGGGTTCGTCCGGAGACGAGCGGAGGCCACCAGGGGACACGCGGGAGAGTCCCGAGCAGCAGCTACCGCAGAGGAGGCTGCGACGCAGAGTACGGTTTGCACCGTACGCGTCGCAATTGGGCGCGGAGGGTGTAGTGGCGGTTAAAACATAAGTACGCCCACCGCCACTCATACCCTCGGCGGCGCCACGTCACCGCGGGAAGGCGCGCCACGGCAGCGCCGGGGCGGTGGCTGCGGCGGGGATGGAGGGGCAGCGCACACCCCTCTCCCCCCCTCGCCCTCCCCGGGCGGGGACGGGGCTGGCTGCGGCCGGGCGGGCCGGCACTTCAGAGATTGCGTCCGCACCGGAAAGACTTAACCATCCAGATATACATTGTGTTCGACCCGGCTTGTTATTGGAATTTCTATTTGGTATTTGGACTGATATTCTGAACTGTGTAACGACCTGGCAGCTTATTTGGAACTTCTTTTAGATTACGGCACCTTGGCAGTGAACACTGTACCGGTCACTTCAGTAGTAATATCTCAAAAGACGATGTGGGTTAAATATCGCGTCTATAAAGGTATATACTCTCTGATCGCGTCTATAAAGGTATTACAAGAGAGAAGACATTGTGGGACATCCGAGAAGATTCTTCGTGGCGCCGTCGTATTTGGAGAGGAAGAAAGCGCGCGAAGAAATCGTATGTGAGAAACGATTGAACTGTTATTCCAATCAAAGAACCGGTCATGACCCAAAGTTTCCAAAGCTTCAAAACTCCATTGTAATAATTCAGATTCATTTAGAATTATTAATCTATATCTATATCTATACTAATATATAAAGACAGAACTGCACTGACTTACAGCGCGATAATCTCTGAATCTACTGAACCAATACTGATGAAACTTTTATACTAGCTTCCTTTAAAGGTCTGGAGTAACATAGGCTATGATTTACAACCATAAACCTTAACATATTTACAAAATAATTACTTTTCTGGACATTTTTCGGCTAGCATTACATCGTAGATTCAAGAATGCATCAATGTTCATAGTTTAGCTTTGCGCCACCTGAGGCGCAGTCTTCGTGAAAACTGAGGATGTCTGAGATCTACTGCTCATTACATCAACAGCCAGAATTATTACGAAATTCACTGGGGTTTGAATACGGCTATTTTCACATGTCCGTGAATGTTAGTTCAGAACATTTGTGTATCTTTTGAACGACAGCCGTAACAACAGTGGTAAGGAATGTCAATGTACACGTACATGTATTAAGTAATAATATACAGTATAATGTTGAGTTAGGTTGAGAGAGTAAAAAGTACAATAATATACAATGTAGTTGAGTTAGGTTGAGTAAAAAGTATAGAATGTATAGTAATGTACAATGTACATGACATAGATATCGTATATTTTCAAAACAACCTCTTATTTACAGAAATTTGTGAATTCTAAATTGTTGAAAACAATGGTGAAACGGAAGACGCATTTGTCAAAACATACTTCAAGTGCGAAAAGATGGGCAGAATATAAAAGTTCAGAATCGGCTACACAAAGGCAAGAGCGACTTACTGAAGACAACAACACTACAAGGAGAGAAGTCAATTTCAATAATTCCCTAGGAAGCAGCTCAGATTTTCATTATGACCCCCAATTTGATTATTTTCGTAGTTCTCATATTCAGATTGGTCATATGGAAAATGTTTGTATGTTTTGTGGAGCAAACAAATGGGCATTCGAACATAATAGCATGTGTTGTTCTAATGGGAAAGTTAAGTTAAGGTCTTTAGTGGAGCCTCCTGACATTTTGAAAAGCCTGCTACTTGGTGAACATCCTTAATCAAAGCATTTCCTACACCATTTGAGACAATACAACTGTCTTTTTCAGATGACATCTTTTGGTTGTACAGAACATAAAGAAGAATTTTACATGCCTACATTCAAAATTCAGAGCCAAATTTATCATCGCATTGGTAGTTTACTTCCAACAACGAACCCTGGATTTCTGCAGGTCTGTTTCCTTTCTGAAGCAGACCAAATGTCTTTGCGTCAAAATATTGTACCTAATTTAAATCCAGAAATTATACAAATGATGCAGAGTATGTTGCACACACACAATCAGTATATTAAAAGTTTCAAGGCTGCCATAGAACAAGCACCTCAAAATATTCTGGATTACAAAATCCTTGTCCGAGCTGACATTATCCCTGTCAATTATCACAGAGGCTGTTTCAACCAACCAACAACAAATGAAGTGGCTATATTACTTGTGGATGAAGATAAAGGGCACCGAGATATTGTATTGCACAGTAGAAATGGAAGGTTACAGTGTGTTTCAGAGTTACATCGTGCTTACGACCCTCTTCAGTATCCTCTCATATTTGTTAATGGAGAAGATGGGTATTCTATTAATATTCCACAAGTAATATCAGGAAGAGGAAACCAAAACCTTTCAAAGAAAATACAAATATCTTGCATGCAATACTATTCTTATAGATTTATGGTGAGGGAAGGTACAGTGAATTTTCTGCTAATGTTCCAGCAATTATTGAATCAGTTTGTTGTTGACATGGCTGCTAAAATGATTACAGAAAGACTTAACTATATCAAACAAAATCAAAAAACATTAAGAGCAGAGACTACATTCATCTTCGAGATACAATTAACAATGACGCTAACATACATCCACAACATATTGGACAGCAGGTCATTTTACCATCTACTCTCACTGCTTCACCAAGGTACTTCCATGAGAAAACCCAGGATGCTATGACATACGTGAGACACCGTGGTTGCCCTGATCTTTTTATTACTATGACATGCAACCCCGAATGGGCAGAAATTAGACATGAATTGTATGTGGGTCAGAATCCTCATGACAGACATGATATTATTTCACGTGTATTTCATCTGAGATACCAAAATTTGATGAATTTTATCACCAAAAACCACATTTTTGGCGCAACTGTGTGCCATATGTCAATAATAGAATGACAAAAAAGAGGATTGCCCCATGCTCATATTCTGATTTGGCTTCAAAGAAAAATACAACCAGATGAAATTGACTTCATTATTAGTGCCGAGATACCCAATAAAGAAGAAGATCCTCTTCTTCACGAAATTGTTTCCAAACATGATTCATGGACCATGTGAAGAATACAATTCACGATCGCCATGTGTGGTCAATGGTAAATGCAATAAGAGATTCCCACGCTCTTTCACTGTTCATACTCAGTCAGACAATGATGGATATCCACTTAAAGGAGACGTTCGCCTGAAGATGGTGGTCACATTGCAGTTTTGGGTAGACATTCTGATACACAAGTGGATAATCGCTGGGTTGTTCCTCATTCACCAGTCCTAAGCAGATGCTTTTCAGCTCATATTAATGTAGAATACTGTCACTCTGTGAAAGCAATCAAATACATTACTAAGTATGTTAACAAAAGTAATGATCGAGCAACTTTTACTGTCCAAAATGATTGCAATGAAATTGAAAAGTACATAAATGGTCGCTACTTGAGCACATCGGAAGCCTTCTGGCGAATATTTGAACTGCCAATTCATGAAAGATATCCAGCTGTAATTCATCTGGCGGTGCACTTAAAAAATGGTTAAAGGGTGTATTTCAATCAGCATAATATTTTGCAAGTTTTAGAACATCCTCCTCTGACAACATTAACTGGCTTTTTTAAACTGTGCCAAGATGATGATTTTGCAAAAACTTTGCTGTATTGTGAAGTGCCTGCATTTTATGTCTGGAGAAACAAAAATTGGCAGAGAAGGAAACGTGGTCAACTGGTTGCAGGGCATTTGGGTGTAAGGAAAGATGCTGCTCTTGGAAGAGTTTACACTGTGCATCCAAACTTCACAGAATGCGATTACCTTCGTCTGCTTCTACATCACATTCGTGGTCCAACTTCTTTTGCTATGCTAAAAACAGTGAACAGTATCGTACAGCCTTCTTACCAGACAGCGTGTAAGAAACTGCGCCTCACAGAAAATGATGAGCATTGGAAACACACGCTGTGATGCTTCACTTACACAGTCACCATCACATATTCGTTAACTATTCGCGATACTGTTGGTATTCTGTCAGCCATCTGTGTGAATTCAAGGAAGTCATGTGTGAGGATATTTTTTTCAAAAGCGTTTGCATGAAGACAACCAAGATTTACCATTCTCAGTGGATGTATTCAAAGCAGGATTAATTATTTTAGAAGACATTATTGCATCTGTCAGTGATAAGCGACTTCGTGATTTTGGTATTCTTGAGCCAAGTAGACAAATTTCTGACTATACAAGGGATACATATAGTATGTGTGATGTGCATCGGTACCTAAAAGAAAATTTGCCAAAATTAGTTCCTGATCAAAGAACAGTCTTCAGCGCAGTTATTGACAGTGTTCAAAATGACAGTGGTACCCTGTTCTTCACTGATGCCCTTGGAGGCACCGGCAAAACGTTTGTAATCAATTTACTTATTGCTAAATGTAGATCAGAGAGAAAAACTGTCATTGCTGTCGCGTCTTCTGGAATCGCAGCAACATTATTAAAAGGTGGGAGAACAGCACATTCTACCTTCAAATTGCCTTTGAACACAACTTTTATAGAACAAGCAACATGTAATGTTAGTAAGAATAGTTCTATTGCAAAGATTTTTCGTGATTCAGTATTAATTATCTGGGATGAGTACACCATGAGCAACAGATGTCACATAGAAGCTGTTGACAGAATGTTACGGGATGTACGATCATCTTCCACATTAATGGGAGGAGTTACTGTTGTATTTTCTGGTTACATCCGGTAAACCTTGCCTGTAATTGCTAAAGGCACTAGAGCTGATACAATCAAAGCAAGCTTAAAGGCATCCCCAATTTGGCAGAATGTTAAAATAACGACTCTCAGTACAAACATAAGGACTTTGTTAACTGATGACTCAGATTCTGCGCAATTTGCAGCATTGCTTCTCCCAGTTGGAAGCGGTTTAGTTACCAATATCAATAGCCAAAATATATTAGTAGATCATCGGTATGATCACGTGGTTCACACTACAGATGATTTAATTCAAAAGATATATGAGGATGTGCAAACAATCCTAAATAAGACAACACATGGCTATCGGGACGGAGACGGACAGATCATGGCAGGAAGGAGTAGGGCGGAGAAGAGATACAATGAAAGATGTAGATGTAGGCCCAGCCACATGGCATGAAAAGATGGAATTAGTCTTCCTGTCTAATAATATTCTGTAACAATGCCCGGGCAACGCCGGGTACTTCAGCTAGTGATTATAATAAACTCCAATATTTTTGTTTGAAAAGGAACTGATTATCATAGGTAATTCCACGAGTGAAATTTACTAATACTATTTCACGAATGAAATTTCATAAATATAATGTACTATTATTAATTAACATTGTTTTATTCAAATATTTTTACATCGAACAGAAATATACACATAAGGGCAATTATAAACAACAAAATAAACTAAGAGCGAAATTACTTGAAAGCACAGTTATTGAATACACAATATTTAAAGTTTAAATTCGAAGAAAACGTGTTTTGTTCGCTTATTTTTAAGGAAGATGTTGAATTTGCAGCGCTACTATGTCTGAATTTATTAATAATTGGAGAATGGTGTTCCTCATTCATTGATTCAAACTGATTCCAAATATATTTCCTGTTGTTCAGTGTGTTATTTGATTTGGATTTACAAATAATTTCCTCTATTGCGTCATTCGACGTCAAACCAAACATTTGCTGCAACAAATTTGACTCAAACATTTTCAAACAAAAGATACAAACCCGACAATGGAATAAAAATAATAGCAAAATTACATAACCTCTATCAGTAGACAAAACAAGGCGCAAAATTTATCACCTTCTAGGAGGTGATAATCAATAACTGATAAATATATGCATGGTAAAGTCGTCTCTAATTGGCTGGTAGGGTCCCAGTTCTGGCACACTATTGGCTGAAATTTCATGAGTGGAATAGTCATTTTAAATAAGTGCAATCCAACATTTTTAACACGATTTTCAAATTCCTCGCTACTTTGTATGAAGGGCAGATGAGTAATTGAGTGCAAAATAACTAGCTACCAATTACCAATCAGAACCCAACTGACTGAGCGAGCGCGGCATTGCCTTATGTTGACTATCCATTTGCATACGAGAATCAATAAAAGTTGACGTAATTATTTCCGGGCGCCCAAATCAAACTAAATAATCATTTACACGGAAGTAATTATGATCATAAATTAAAACAGGAAGGTAAGAAGCCATATAGCATAATTCAATATGGTAACGTTATTGACATACATCACGCTAAGGGAAAGTTACCCATGTTTATATTGCAACACCACAATTGTATTGTACAATTTATTCCTCCGGACAGATACAGCACATACAGACAAAATACTACATATGGTTACATGGGCAGAGCCATGTGAGACTCACACGTCCAGCAACAGAGAGAACCGTGGACCGGAAACGCCACAACACTACGTGTACCCGCCGCGGTCAGTACGACAAGCCCTGATGCGGGCTGACATCTCATCGTACAGATGGCGAATAGTGTCCTGTTCCACGCCTCCTGCACCACCTCACGCAGAGCACGCGGGGTTTTCGGGGGAGTTCCAGCATGGGTCAGGCTTTGGCCCATCATGTCCCACACATGCTCGATCGGGCAAACATCCGGTGAGCGTGCCGGCCAGGGCAGTTGAACATTGCGGAGAGCGTTTTGCGAGTACGAGGGATTTCATTATCCTGCTGGAACAGCGCACTACCCTCCCGTTGCAGGAAAGTCATCAGCACATGCCGCACAACGTGCTGAATGTATCCTGCGCTGGTCAATGTCCCCTCCATGAACACCAAAGACGAACGCGCGTTGTAGCTGATTGCACCCCACACCATCACTCCCCGGGTGGACCCAATGTGACGTGGATTAACACACTCCTGACTCACACGCTCGTTCGTCTGTGCGACGCCGCACACGCACACGACCATCACTGGTGTGCAGGCAAAAGCAGCTCTCATCACTGAACACCACTGCACGCCGTTCGTCTCTCAGCTGACCCGCACATTGCACCACGCCAGGAGTTGCAGCCGCCCTGTAGTCCACAGATTGCACCATGCCATTCGAACTCCATCATCTCTTCCGGCTCAACCTCAACACAGGTTTGACCGTCTTGCATGATGCAAAATGTGGCGAACTTCTTCCTATCACAATCACATGCGGTGTTTGTTGTGACAGCATCGATGTACGGGACATCCTGGGTCGTACTCTTCACCGTGCAACGGACAACAGACTGATAGCAGCCGGTGCCAACCCCCACGCCCGGAACGACCACCGCGTCATACAACTTCATATACTCAGGCAACACATCGAGCTGTGGATGGAGGAGGAGATGGAGGCTTGACTGTGCGTGTGTGTGGAAGTCTACACCGCTAAAGAACGTGTGCAGTGCGTACTGGCAATGGCGTAAGTGTAGTGGCGGTTAGAACATAGGGACGCCCACCACCACTCGTACCCTCGGCGACGCCACGTCACCGCGGGGAGGCGCGCCACGGCAGCGCCGGGCCGGTGGCTGCGGCGGTAATGGAGGGGTAGCGCACGCCCCACTCTCCTCCCCTCGCCCTCCCCCTCGGGGACCGGGTGGGCAGCGGCCGGGCGGGCCGGCACTCCTAAGCCTGCGCTCGCGCCTGAAAGACGGAACGATTCTGGTACTTATTGTGTTTGTCCTTGCTAGTGATCGGCATTCGTTCTTCGGTATTTGGACATTGGACCCGGCTGCACGGAACATCTACTGGACTGCGTTAACGACCTGGCATTTTCTTGGCACATCTTCTAATTTACGGTATATCGGCAGAATACGGTACGATTGTGGAATCTTTGTGAAAAAATTGATTTGTGAAAATCTGTGCTCTTTCAATCACCCAGCTATCACGGTCACTTCAGTAAGTTCTACAGAAGAGGCCCAAGGACCTATACATTATGGGGGCCCCCTAACTAAGGATATGTCATTATTTTGTTTTCGTGATTATAAATTGAATTTTCGGAGTGAAAACTTTTATTACAATAAACTATTAGAGAAAATTATCATTTTTGCAACTTCATGATATACTTTAAAATTTAAATTTTGATCTTTTCGTCGCGGTTACAAATTTATCAATAACAGTAGATATATTATTTGTCAACCAGATCGTTTTTTCATGCTTAGTTGATAAAATACTTAAATTATTAATCGGATAGTCTTGTGCAATTGTACTTCGTAAATAATTTTTAATCAGCTTCAATTTTGAAAGCGGTCTTTCGGCTCTGACGAGCATGACAGAGAGTGTAAAAAAATTATGTCAATACTATACATACATCGGAAAAACTTGTTTATAATGAATAATGCCGTTATTTATACGTTTGCGAGAGATTTACCAGAACTTAGTTTTGAAATTTGACTTTTTAAATAAATGCACAAAGTCAATACAAATACTATAAAGACAATACAGGACACTTCGCGATATATCGAGAAACATCCATCTGGTGGCAGAACCTGGTAATAACTCGTTTCGCTTAAGCGCAGTGCTTTGTTGGTGCTTGTTTTCTGCTTCGATTTATTTAATTTGTCTTTCTGGTAGATTCGTGGAAAACTTCATTTTCAGTACTGTTCTTGCCACCTTCTACGTATGGCAGGAAAAATTTGTGCAGTTTTTGGCTTTTTAATTATGAAATACAGAAGAACTCGCGTTCGTTTTTCACGTTTCCACGTAATAAAAACAGGTAAGAATTGAAAATTGAAAAAACATTAATGAAGCTAGTGTATACAATTTGAAGACCTCTTTGTAATAAAATGCATTAAAACTACTCTTTCAGATGTGATCAGTGGGTCGTAAAATGCAAGCGGACGGATTTGGAAAAAGTGTACAAGAAGGACGGAGCATCACCACGATTTTGCAAAACGTATAAGATAAGTTCCGATCATTTCCTTGTCACGGATTTTAGGAACCCACGACAGTTTAGTCAAGTGTGAGTTGTATATGAAATGCAAAAAAATTTCAATAATGTAGTACTAAAAAATCTTTTAATCTTGCTCTTTTTGATAAAATTCCTTAATTTATTTTAGGTTAAAACCTGGATCTGTTCCAACACAGAATCTTCCCAGCACCAGCACACCATCCACTAAAAGAAGCAGCCCCCAGAAGAGAAAAAGAGTTGAAGACAATCATGAAGATTCAAGCAATTAAGTTCAGGACACCTTAAATGTCCCTTGTGACTTAAGGAATTCACAAAATAAAAGTGATTTGAAAGTGAAATTTCTTAACCAAAGGTTGCGAAGGGCTCAATGTGTCATATCAAAGAAAAATGCTTTGATACGTAAATTAAAAGCCAAACTTTTTCAACTTAAACAGTACAGAATGCTAACAGAATGCTAATGGAAAACAGTAATGCTAAGGCTGATGTAGTAGGTTTTTTGGAGAGCTCTAACACCCCTTCTCTTGCTTTTCTTAAAAGTAATTTAACAAATTTTGGTCGTAAAAAGAAAGGGAGGCGGTACAGGGAAAACGACAAGACTCTTGCTTTGGCTATTTATTACTGCTCTTCCAAAGCATATAAAATGCTGGAAAAGTTATTTTGTCTCCCTACCATCCGTTCGCTCCGAAGAAGGCTTCAGAATCTAAACATTTCTCCAGGTATAAACGAAACTATTTTGTCTCTGATGAAGCTGAAAGCGGAGAAATTAAGTGCTGCTGACCGTGTGGTGTCAGTTGTAATTGATGAAATGTCACTGAAAGATAATATTGTTTATGATGCTAGGTCTGATGAGTTTCATTGTTTTGTTGATTTCGGAAAATTCAATACAGGGCATTCCCTCCAACATGCCAACCACGCATTGGTAATTTTAGTGCGAGGGCTTAGGGTGAATTGGAAGAAAGTTGTAGGGTATTATTTATGTAAAGATGCTATGCCAGGTGATTACTTGAAAGAAGTGGTGGTGGATGCCCTTACCAAAATAATGGAGACTGGATTCATCCCTAAGACTGTGATTTGTGACCAAGGAAGTAACAATGTGCGAATGAGATCTTTGTTAGGTATCACAGAAGAAATGCCTTTCATTGAACTCGAAGACAATGAAGTGTACTTTTTATATGATGCTCCACATTTGCTTAAGTGTGTTCGAACCAATTTACTTAAGTATGATATTGTGAGTGATGATGGTAGGAGTTCCTGGAGGCACATAGTTGAATTTTATAACAAAGATGTGACAATGAAGCCAAGACTTGCTCCTAAATTAAGTAAGCTATGTTTCCAGTTGGCTCCATTTAGTGAAATGAGAGTGCGCCTAGCAGCCCATGTGTTGAGTCACTCTGTTAGCTCTGGCATTATAACACATGTGCAATTTAACTCTATGTCGTCGGAAGCATTGCCTACTGCCAATTTTATTAAAGCAGTGGACATGCTCTTTGATGTTTTTAATTCATCCTGCAATAACTCTCCAAAGGAGTTCCGTTGTGGTTTGAATGATGAGAGGAAACACTTTTCGTTTCTAGATGACATGCTGGAATATTTAAGAAATATAACTGTTTTAAACAGCCAGCAGAACTCAGAAAAAAACCATTGCTTTGAGGGATTATAAATATTTCAGCACTGAAAATGTTATGGAGAGAACTGAAATAAGATTTTGGATTTTGTTATCTCCTAACAAGGAGACTTACCCAAGATTGCATAGAGAATCTTTTTTCAGTAATTAGAGGAAGAGGGGGAAATAACGTTACACCTGACCCCCAGAAGTTTCGGTTGGCATTACGATTAGCTATGACCAATCAGTTACTGCAGCCATCAGATGACGGTAATTGTGCCATCGAAGCAAGTAACTTTTTAAATAAAAAAATTAAATTGGAGACTATATGCACATTACCATTTCCCATTGAACCATGTGCAACGAACTTTGTGGAAATGGATAATACAGAAGATATTCCTGCAAGTTTAGTTCAGGAAAATGCTGATTCCTATGTGTGTGGCTGGTTGTGCATTACCTTGCCACATGAGGATTGTAGGAATGCATTATCAAATGTGGATGAACAGAATAAATTAAGAAACTCACATATTCAGACCAAACAGTATGTAAATGCCACCCTTTATTATCCCAATGAATTGGCTGTTAGTTTGTTCTCGAAGATTAAATATGTTTTTAATAGAGAGTTTTTAAATTGTTTACGTCAAAATAAACTTCATGTCAAGAAACAATTGATGAAAATTGTTAATATTCAGTTGAATATTTTATGTCAGGAGTGTACCAATATGTATGTAAGCAGAGGTAACAATATATTGATACAGTGCTTTGTAAAGAAAGCAAACGAAAAAAAAGACAAAATGTATTACTAAAAATGTTAAGGCAAGAAAAATGTTTCATTTGTGACCGTTTTATTATTGGAATAAATAAAGCATGACTTTTGTATCATACTATTTTCCTTTATTCGAGGCCGTCAATATAACTGAACAACAGAGAGAGTAGGTAAAAAATTGTTTTATTTCGTTAGGTTGATGTAAAAACAAATGTATTTCTTCCGTATGAAGAACATTGACGTTTGTATTTGGCGCCACCGAGTTACCAGGTTCTGATACCAGGATCGCTAGTGGCAACTTGTTTCCCTCTATAGCGTGGAAGAACTGGGAAGTGTCCTGTATTGTCTTTATAGTATTTGGTCAATAATAACTGAGACAAGTTTCCCATAACATCTGCCCGTTGTTTTCATTGAAGTTTTTGTGCTTCGTAAATTTCATCGTCTGAAAGAACTATTAAAACTTCGGGCTGAATCACTTTTAAATTCGCCACTGTATTTTTCAATCCAACAAATCGTCACTCCAACTGGTTAATAGCAGTCTATAGTTATCCACAATAACTATTAAGTTTGTATCTTTTTGCTGGTCATAAGTAAGCCGTGTGTCATAGCAGAGTTCGCCAAAATGTCGTTTTATTTTCTTCACTCGTTTTACGTTAAACTTCACCTGCACTTTCCCGACCGGATAATTATGTTGCATCATTTTTCAAATCATCACAGTAATTCCGAACAGTCTTCGATTCTTCTTAAGCTCCATCAAATAAATTCTGTGCCTTTTGCAAATCGAAATCAGGACTTCGAAGGTATTTTGAAACAGTGTTGGTTGATATTTGTATTTTTAGAATGCAGTACTACGTGGAAAACAAATTCAAAATTTTCCAATTATTTTTTCAAGTTACGAGCTTCATTCGCTTCAAACATTTTGTTAAAAAATGTAATTTTTGTTAAAGCTTGACCAATATTAAAACACCAGTAAATTCCATTCATAACTGTTGTACCATTATCTCCTTGATCTTTCCATTTGATAAATCAGTGCATTGTTCTTTTATGCTTTCGACAAAATCGAAATGCACCCCTTCAGGCTGAATTATCTTCGACTGTCTTAAACACTATGAAAGATTCATTAATTTTACTTTCTCGTGTACGTATGTATATACGGAGTACTGAATATTTACGTAGTATAGAGAAAGCCATGCAATACTGCGCCAAAAAACGGCGGATTTTTGGCAGAAAACTATTACATGGCCCTGGTAACGAAAAAGTGGATAAATCCGTTTGCTAAATTAAAAAGAAATCCTTTAACACGTGGTGCAACCAAAATCCACATTTTATAGCTCCTTGATATCGAACTAATGGTGCTACAGAATGCCACAAACTTTCCCGTATTAGTTTTCTATTTCCTTGGGTGTGGGCTAGCTATTCGAAATTGCCACATACTCGTGCCAGCTGCCATCTATCGCCGCCCAAATTACATTTTTTTCGACATTTTCTTAAGTTTTCTGTTTCCTAATGGTAGAACGGAAATATTAATTTTAGAATATTAAAGAACACAAAATCCTCGTCATATATGGCAATTTTTCTTTAAAAATTTGTAGCCGTTTTTAAGAAAATGGCGTTTAAGTGCTACTAAAAATTCGAAATTTGAAGCTCATTTTCACAGAAAATTTTTGAGTTTTCAAAAAACGTCATTTGAAGCACATTCACTCACAAATACAATAGTGTTTACAAATTGCTGGTAATGTGCATATTAAAGATATGAGAGATCTTTCAAAAAATTACATTTGTGTAATTTTTGAAAAAACAAAAAAGTACCCCAAAATGAACTTTACGTCATGTTAAAGAGTGCAATTAACACTATCCGTTCCAATACTTTGAAGAAAAAATTTGAAAACATTTATGAGAAAATGGAGTTTGAGCATTTCGGAAAATGCGGAATTTTGAGCTAGTTTTCACAGAAAATGGTTGACTTTATTTAAAACACATGTATTCGTAAATATAATGTAAACAAATTGCCGCTAATGTAAACATTACCGATGTGAGAGACACATCAAAAAGATTACATTTTTGCATTTTTTGAAAAAAACAAAAGAATAGAGCGATATGGAGTTTATGTCATCTCATAGGGTACATTTAGTACTATTCCTACCAAAAGTTTAAAGAAAAAATTTGGAATCATTTTTGAGAAAATCTTGTTTGTTTTATTTTTTTAAATAGCTCATATTATACGCAATATTGCGCGAAAAGTACTAAAATTTTCAAAAAAAAAAAAAATGTACATGACCTTAAAGAAAAAACTCACTATGAAGAACAACTTTTATTTGAAGGAAGAATCTCTATCTCCAATTTTGTAGTTGGAGGAAGACGCCGAATAAAATTCAATCTTTTGCAATTTTCGAAAATTCAGAGTTAACCGTGAAAATCGAATCTATGCCACCTTAATAAGTTTACTTTACTCTGTTCTAACGAGAATTTTTTTAAAGAAAACATTTGGAGCCGTTTTTGAGAAAAGTTTTAAAATGTCTGGGGAGCGTCATGTAAAGTACTCCCAAATTTTATAGAATCTTTTTCAAAATCTCAAAGCTTCGACTCGAACCAGATCGACCGGTGAATATCCATTTCGGAAGAAATCGTACGTATGGTTTAGGCGCTAGCAGTGTTCATAGACGGACGGTCGGACGGACGTTTTTCTTATTGGTTTTTCGGTATCAAGGACCCACAAAAGAGGGATTCTGACTACACGTGTGGGGGGATTTTTTTCTTAATTCAGCAGATGGATAGCACTTCTTCGTTATCACGGCCCGGCAACGAATTTTTTTCTGGCGAAAATTCGCAATTTTTCGCGCAGCATTACTTAACTTTCCCTACACTACGTATATTACTCCGTATATACGTACGTATACGGGAAAGTAAAAATCGATTGACGGCAAAATTCGTCTGTCCGTCTGACTGTGAACAACCATATATATATATTATATACTCTCTGGTGAACAACGCTAGCGACTAAACCGTTCAGTCGATTTACTCCAAAATCGATATTCTCCGATCGATCTGACAGATCTAGTCCCTGAGGCCCTGATCGATCTGACTGATAAAGCCCCTGGGACATTTAAAAAAATGGCGCCAACAATTTTTACTAAATTTTGTTGTTGGATAGTCTGAAGGTCACTTAAGAGAATGGCGCAAGTTTCACGTTGGTTGAAAACTTAATTTTTCGAAAATTGAAAAAATTCGAAATTTTTTCGGCGTCTTACTACAACTACAATTGAAGGGCTTAGTGCATGAAGGTGTTAACTCAGTTTTGTGATTTTAACTTTTATCGTCAAAACAACTTTTCTGAATGTTTCCTATTAGTTGCGTTACTAGATTTTATAAAAATTACAATATTTTTCGAAATATTTGATGTGAAGGATTCAACTCCTCGCATGTAGGAAATGGTGTATGCAAGAAGGTGTTATCTGAGAGTTTACAAGCAAGACGGTGTCAACTCAACAGTTGGCACCTTTTTGCATACAATCGTAAAACAAAATATGATATCTTCAAACAAATTAAATTCATCCCTCCAGTTTTCTGGGGATTATACCAGTCCCTGGAGAAGGGAGATTAATTTTTATGTTAATGGGTAGTTTGAATATAGTTTTGAATAGAATGTGTTCATTTATTTCTACTGAAAAATTCAAGCGAGAGGAGTTGTAATATTCGGGAGGAAAAAAAGCATAATATTGTTGTATGAAATTTAACATTGGTGCTAATTTCATCAGCAAATAAATGTTCTTGTTCATTCAAATGAGTAATACATGTTGTAATATTTCATGGGCTTACTGGAAGAAGGTGTAAACTCAAAAAAATGGACAAAGGGGATATTTGATTTGGTAAAATTGGATGGAACTTTTTTTTATATTACTGTAAATTACTTCTTTTTTATGACACTGTGATTTCCATCAAAAGTACCAAAGCATCTAATAGGAAAATCTTAGAAAAACACTTTGGTGGCAAAACTAAAAATTGAGTTAACATCTTCATGTACTAATTCTTCATTTTTAAAATAAGCACCATTTTCTGATTACTTTCCATCAGAAAATATTCCCAGAGTAGAGTTAACACCTTCCTGAAGTGTGTTTCTTTGTCTCCCTACTGGCACTCCTTGAGTTGACACCTTCTTCAAAAAAAGATGTGAATATTTTGTAGTTATATTAAAGGTAAGAGCACAGTGGTACACCAAATAGTTTAGACAAAGGAAAGAAAGAAAAATATAAAAAAGAAATAATTTCCAATAATATTAAAAAAGTTCCAGGCAAGTTTACCAAACTTCAAATATCTCTTTTGGGCATTTTTTGAGTTAACACCTTCTTGCACTAAGCCCTTCAATTATGAAGATACAATTTTTTTTCCTAATGAAATGTGTTCATAAAAAGTTTTTTTTAAATAAGGTCTTGTAAAAATTTTTCAAAAAATAAGTATTTTTTGCGAAATTTCTTGTCAAACCAGCAATTTTATTATTTTATTTAATGAATCTGGCCGCAGATTATTCACAACAGGCAAAAAGTTTTTATTTAAATTTCCAGATACGGCGATGAACTGGATGACGTGATAAGCTGCCACGATGATGTTTTGTAATGAACTGAGGCGCTCGATGTCTTATTATGACCGTTAGGAAACAGTCTTTACAATATGCGGGCTAATTTTGAAAACAAAATTCCCAGTGTCCTCCACGTTAGGTCCATCAAGCTGGCCCGCCCACCATAGCAGAATCAAACCAAACTACTGCCAGAATTGTTAACTATTTTATTACTAATTTATTACCGCAAAACTAATTTTTTTACCACTCATCTTCACCCGAAAACAGGGGGTGGCGGGCTAGCTCCATATCAAGCTGGCCCGCCCACCATAGCAGAATCAAACCAAACTAGTGCCAGAATTTTTAACAATAAATCACACAGATAAATAAAAAAAATGAATTACATGGGAGTTTGTCGCTTATTTGTCGTTCAATACCTCCCAGAAAAATTCTTTGCTCATCTATTCAACGCTTTTCTTCTCAAATCTGAAGAGATTTGTGAAGTTTCTAGGGTCAGATTGTCTTCTCTGTACAGTTTCTTGACTCGAATTTGTATTAATTCTGCCATTTTAATTCATTTATAAAGAAAATTTATGTTTACACCGGCTTTCACAGGTTTGTGGTCCCTATGAACTTCGGCGATCTAATATGAACTCTTTTTGGTCCTAATCAAGCTCAAGCTCTGGCCCTAAGCAAGCTCATTCTCAAGAAAACTTAAGTAATTGCTTCGACGATTACTCTATGTTCTATCTATAATTTCTATAATCGATATATCCTATCTATAATCGATATATTCTATCTATAATTTCATTACCGTTCAAATGATTCCTGGCTCTTGGACAAACCTTACTCGCAACGCTTACCGTGCTGGATACTCGGTTTGACATGGAATTTTAACAACTATACTGCGATTTTTCTAGGAAGAACTCTCAAGATAACTCAAATCCCATCTTCGCGATGGAATATGTCACGGCATTTCGCGTCTTTTCTCGGTCTTGCCGGTAGAAGTCGCATGATCGCAAGCACTGCTTCATACGGTCGCGATCGTGCGAAATCTAGCGGAACGACTGTGAATGATACAAATGCCGTGACATATTCCATCGCGAAGATGGGATTTGAGTTATCTTGAGAGCTCTTCCTACAAAAATCGCAGTATATTGTTTAGTTCGGATTACAGCGCAAATACCTCAAATAAGGAGGGAGAGGGGGCTTGGTCCCGGCTTGGTCCGTTAACCTTCCCGGGTGAGCCGGGAAAATCTGTTACCTGGTTGACAAATACATCCATTCCTTTCAAACGCTAATTCCACGTCTCTCACCTGTGGAGAGAGCACTTATACTCTCTGGGAGAGAGTGCCTCGTTCAAAGAAGCACGATTAATACAGCGTTCAAGAAATACATATGACAAATGTTGAGCTTGTCTGCAGTGATAAAAAACAACTCTTGCTCTTGTTATTGAGTTATTACATGTTAAGTGCTCTAGAATTAAATAAATTAATCGCCTCTCTATTTTAGAACTAGTGCGAGAGAATGGCACAGACTTTCCCGTATGTTTTCTATTTCCTTTTTACAATAATTAATATTTTATTACAAAAAACAGCAACGGCTATTTTTGTACTAACGAGTTTAGCTCACAAATTATTTCAGATTGAAATATGCACTTCTCTTAAATTAAATCATATAGAAACTACAAAGTAATTAGGGGTCTAAAATATAAGTAAAAATCACATTTTAAGAAATGCATGGAATCTTAGTAAGAAAAGAGTGTTGCGCAATAAATTCAAACCATCACATGCAATTATAATTATTAATCACATTCATTTTTAAATCTTCAAAAAAATATTCTGATGGAATATTCTGAAGTTTGAATTTAAATGAGAAGAAATTCTGTTCAACTTTGCAAAATATTACAACGTATTTGAAGTGCAGTAAATTAAATATAGACCTCTCCGGGAATTGAAATTAAAATTGTTACCTTAAAGAAAAATATATTTTTTTGTGTGTTATGTTATTTCTTTTATGTTTAATTCTTTACTATGAAAAATGTTTGAAATTTAGCGATCCTAATCTAGCGATCTTTTAGCGATCCTAAGAAGTTCTGACAAAATGTTATCGAAGTTACAATGTCATTCTAAATAAAAACTGAAGAGTAGTGTTAGCAATGGATTTTCAAGTAATTGTAATGGCTTAATTACAATTGAATAATCAATGAACTTTGATTAAATGATGGAAATGTCACAATTAATTGATTAATCGGAATAAATAATTCTTCTGTGGGATGGTTATAACGTCTTTACATTTTCACAGAAGTACATATGGGAATGCAGCTAATTGACGCAGAGACCCATGTACTTTTATTAATACTATGAAATATTGAGTGTCATCGTATTTAAAAATGAAAAACGTATTCCAAGTCTTCCCAAAACAATTATAATTTTATTCTGCTTTCTGTTTTCTATCATTTGATACTTTCTGATTTTTTGTCATCTATAAGGATTGAGGATTTGATTGATTGAAAGTAAGGATTTGTCATAACTTATGACTCATAAGTAAGAATTGAAATAAAATTGTTTTTGTTTCTACATGCAGTGACAAACCAAGCGATTTGAACGGGTTTGTGGAAAAACAACACAAGAATACATTAATATGATTGTAAAAAGAGTATTATACATTTTGGGCAAACAATTTGAAAGGTAGTGAGTATAAAATAATAAATAATGGGTAGAAAAAGGCTCTAAAATATAATTAATAACTAAAATAAACGTGTAAATAAAGGTAAACAATTCCGCTACTTTTCAATTTACTTGAGTATAATATGTAGCTACAATTTGTTATTATATTCAGAGTAATAAGTTCTTTGTGAACACATTCGCAACCAAATTTCTTCAGATAATATTCTGTTCTCAAAGCAAGTGCACAAGCATTAAGCTTTATTGAAATTCTCAGGTACCTGCTGATATTCCTCAGATCCTAAACCGATGATCCTGTGAAATACAAGTTACTTAACCATTTTCCAGGAAATTTTCCTGGCTCAGCGGCCAGGTATGAAAGAAAGTGAAGGTATGCTTTCTGATGAATCAGGAAAGACAGAGCCCATTAGAATTATTTGGAATGAGAAAAGTTGACGATTTCCACTTCTTTTGTATACTCCAATAATTTTCATGAACATTTGAACAAATTGTAGTTGTCTGTCAACCAAAAGACCATAACAGTAATTATCTTTTATAAAAAAATTAATATTTTTATAATAAGTTTATGGAACTCTAAAATAGTCTGCATTTTTCATATTTATTAGTAACCAGTGTACTTATTATAACAATAGCGTAAGCAATTGTTAGATAATCAAATACATATTCAATTTGCAATATTCTAAAAGAAACTTAAAAATTAATGCATCAGAGGAAAGGCAAGTTGCTATTTTGCTAATCTAGTGCTCACTCATGGTACAACTGCGTATGTAAAATCCTTCATTTACATCTGATGTCACTGGGAGAGAAACTAAACCTTAATTGTGACGTCATGAATTGTAATGGCACTGAATATCGGAACAACTGGATAGAAACTAAAATCCCATGAACCTGGATAGAAACTAAATTCCCAGCAGCAAGAAAGTGTCTCTACGCATCATATTCACGAAAAGAAAAGCCACTGTTCATTCCCACACCAAACATCACCAGACATTATCATTAAAAAACCATTATCTTCTGCGTGTATAATGCAAGATTTGGGATCGAATTTTGGGAAATTGTTTTAAACTTATACACGCTATAACAGAGTGCTCCACAGGGATGACAACAGACAACTGTTCCTTTTGACGGTGTAACAAATGTTACTACAATAAACATGAGTCCCACATAGAAGCAACATGAGAAATAGAAACTTGCAAAGTGAAAGAGTCTTAATTTTCATTGAATAATTTACATTTAGGAGAAGGAAAGACATCATTAAAGGTACTTTTCATGAAGGGACTCCACAACATAGTCACTACTGTGGTTCGATTATGCTGTGGTGGGCAGGCCAGCTTGATATCGAGCTAGCCTGCCACCCCGTTTTGGGGTGAAGATGAGTGGTAAAAAAATTAGTTTTGCAGTAATAAATTAGTAATCAAATTGTTAAAATTCAGGCACTAATTTGGTTTGATTCTGCTATGGTGGGCGGGCCAGCTTGATATGGCGCGAGCCCGCCACCCCGTTTTGGGGTGAAGATGAGTGGTAAACATATTAGTTTTGTGGTAATAAATTAGTAATAAAACAGTTAAAAATTCTGGAACTAGTTTGGTTTGATTCTGCTATGTTGGGCAGGTTTGATATCAAGCTGGCTCGCCACCCGGTTTTTGGGTGAAGATGAGTGGTAAAAAAATCGGGTTTACAGTAATAAATTAGTAATAAAATTGTTAAAAATTCAGGTACTAGTTTGGTTTGATTCTGCTATAGTGGGCGGGCCAGCTCGATGGACCTCTCCATGACCCTTGTATTCTTACTTTCTGGATGTCTCTCGTAGAAACAAGTGAGGAGGAGAGCCTTCAAGTTGACCCCAGCTAACTGGTATGGTTATGGTTTAGAATTAAAAGTTATTGTTGAACCTAGAGTAATTTAGATTATAATCCTTGCATAACAAATTATATTCAAAATCAGAACTTGGATAATGATTTTAGTTGGAGTGTTAGCAAATGGATGATTTTGTTTTGTTCAAGGAACATTTGAAACAATGATGAGGCAATAATTAGAATTCATTCACATTAGACCAATTTATTAACTTCAGATACATATACACATATAAACAGCGTTTGCTTTTGTTATTAAGAGGCAGTGCTACCTCTGCAACAACTGAGGCACAAGGTTTCTACAAAGAGGAAGATTTATGAAGAAATTTCAACTATTAACTATATGTACACAATTTCTTAATAATCTTACGATTTATGACACCTTAATCCAGTCACATAAAATAATATGAACATTTGGTACAATAACTATTCAAAAATTTTTAGATATCTAAAAAATTATCACCAGTGCTATTACACATGAACACATTTTACCATTTATACAATTCAGAAAGTTGTTTTGACAATTTACTCAAACGTCTTTGGAGGAATAGGAAATGTCAATACTACTTACATAACACTATTTTAGCAGCAAAATGTTAATGTAAGAATTGTTTCCTGAAGGAATAAAACAGTGCTTGTCAATGTCAAAACTTCTTTCTGTTGGCAACTGGTAACAAATGGCATCTATCATTAACAAACCAATACCATCACAATTTACTGTGGTTTCTTGGTTTTAATGTGCTTTCATAGGAATGAGGGTGTTTTATCCCTAGAAGACATTCACATCCTGAAAAATGCATTGCCTTCGCTACATTCCCGAAGTAATTTGTACTTTTCTTTTTCATCATACGTTATAAATGGTCCAATTCTCTGTAGTGTCTTATTCAGATCACCACACTTGAAACCCTGAGTAGTTGAACAGAACATTTAGCACAGATCAAATGCAAAAGTTAAACAAGTTTAATAATGCAAACCTTCTCGTAAAAATGTATCAAAATATTTCTCCCACTTCCAATCAGTCAGTTCAATACAAAGTATTATAGAGAGTGAAAAAAAAGGAAAAATCTTAACAAAAGAATATCTTACATTATAAAAAAATTAACCTAGCACACAAAATGCAGATGTATTAAAAATAAAATAGAACAAAAGAAAACTGTCCTAAAAATACAATTTTCAAGAACATGAACTCTTCAATGGTTTCCTCCTGGAAATTAAATTTCAAATAATTGTTCAAGAATCAGCACATTAACAAAATTGAAAAGATCTGAATTGCTTTACATTCATTACCTCTAGTCAAGTTGCGTGCAGATTGACCAATGTGTCAAATCAAGTTTCCCACCGTCCAAAAAATAAAACTATTTAATTCACGCTTTCACAATAAAATTTTCGAAGGAAACCACTGATCCATCACACTTCTTTTGCTGTAAATTAAGTATTTAGAATAAGCAGTACTGAGGAAGTAAGTCCCCAACTTTTCAAAATTCTTAATTTGGTAACATAGAAGACTAGGAATATATACATATGCATGTGAGATTCTCTTCCCTAGAGAAAAATGCATGACTGATGCACCGTCTATTCTTAATACATAAAATGACATTAAAATATAATGCCTCCTCATACAAACATTAATGATTTTTGTACATTTCAACTTAGTTTTTGTACTTTTTTGTATTTATTATTTAGGACTATACGATTCCAGAGAATTACAACTGCCAAATAAACTTGTAGAAGTATCATATTTTCTTATGCTTTCTACAATCCTATGCCAGAAGTGACAAATTTCGGCCAAATTTATTTCTTCTGGCCCTCAGGTTTTAAAAGCAATAGTAGCAGAATTCATAATAATAATAATAATAATAATAATAATAATAATAATAATAATAATAATAATAGACAACTTCCATACTTAAGTCATTGTAAATCTGGTATATTCTTGTTCAGAGTTACACCACAAAGAAATTTTACTTTCAATTTCAAAATATTAGCTTTAAAATTTAGTGTGGTATACATCAGAAAATATGTTTTACTTAAATGGCATCTTGGAATATTCGTAAAGTCCTAAAACTTTTAATTTTTTTTTAAGCACTCAATATATTTTATCACATAGGAATAACAAGATTTTATCATGTTATTTTTAAAAAGGAGCAGAACACTGTGCAAAGGGAAGATATTATGACTAGTGCATATAGAAAAAGACACCCATGGAACTGTACAATAAAACAGCGTTCTGTAGAGATGAAGTTACTCTTGCAGAGAAATCACTTCTTCAGCATCCCAATCTCTGGAAAATTTTTCTTCCTTTTCCGATTCCCAACTTTCATTTGAGCTCACACTACCAAACCTGTTATTAAAAAAGGAGTGTTCATTAACAAATCCAAAAAAAAATCACAGTATCACACTCGAGTTTTGCATAAACCATTACCTATCAATGCAATACAGTTACTATAAACATTTGGACAGAATACTTTACAAATAAGCTTATGTCTTCCATCTTTATTACCAAAACGGCCACAAGTCACAGAAAATATTAAAAATGTGAAATTACAAAAAATAAATCAAATCTGAACATAAAAGTTTTACCCCTTGAATTCTGCATGGACCAATTTGGAAAATGTTCAATAATTTCCGATTTACATTTCTTTTTCTCATGATCATAAATATATGTTCAATCCATTAAAGTAAATGGACATATTTGACTATGGACAATTGTAGTACCTAAACTGTTGACAGACCTTTCTTCAAAATTAATATTCCTCTACTCAAGGCCCAGTGAATTAATTTTTTTTTATTAAAAAAAAAATAATTTTTTTTTTGGTGTGTGTGTGTGGGGGGGTACTTTACCTGAATCCCTAAAGACTTTCAGAGTTTTCTCAAAATATGCCAAAATGTTTTGCTCAAAGTCTCCTTATAAAAATAACATCAGTAAGATTTTCATTAAAATCTCTTTACAGAAATGGCAACTTCAAACTGTTGTGGACCACCTCTAAAAAGATTCTACAAGTTCAACTACCTCCTTGAAAGGGTTACCAGATATCCAGATTTATCAGAACATGTCCTAGTTTTTGAACTGCCATTTGTTTTCAAAAGCCCTGATATTCAAAAATAAAATTGCATTACAGAAAAGAAATATTTGGAATGAAACGTTTGAGAAAGGGCCTCTAGTCCTATGTTGGTGATACACTTCAAAAGAAGCCAGGGTTAAATAGACACGTGTGGAACTACAGCCAATGGCTGTATTCCCTGCTGTATGCGTTGTTGTAGCACAATTAGTTTGACATAACCATACACTTTCCTGAATAATTTTTGCACTTACATTTCCTTGTGTTTCCACAAATCACTCACTCTGTTATTCAAGTAAATTGAAAAATATGTTTCTAGAAAATTACCTTGTGTTTCCACAAATGAGTCACTCTATTATTCAAGTAAATTGAAAAATATGTTTCAGGAAAACTATATAAGTTAAGGAATAAAAATATTAACAAGAGTTTACTTACCTAACTCTAGATGGAGTTTGCAATTGACGCAGTTCATCAATTGTTGGCAATAATGAAGTGAGTTTGTCAGTTGGCCGCAGATATCTAAGAGTTCGATGTGATAGTTTCCACACCAAGCGTTGACGGTAAGGCATTTGGCACTCTGCATTATAATGAGCAAGAATGCTAAAAACTGCATCATGACAGCAGAAGAAAGAAGATTCTGAAATCTACATAAAGAATGCTGTGTTACATATCTGCAACTGCTTTATGATCTAAAATTTTTTTAAAAATATAGTTTGACAATTTTAAAATATTTCTTTAATTTCATCGTTATGAAATGCCACAAAAAGAGAAAACTCTAGGGAAACAATAACAATAATAATAAATTGCATTGTATTTTCTTTCCATAATATTATAAACAGATGCCTAATAGAAGAACCATTGAGAAGTATGGTAGAAGAATTTATTCTTGCTATAAAATTTTACATTAAGAATATCTATTCATTGAAGAACCTAAGATCATTTTAAACCTCTTATTAGTATCATGACCAGAGTCTGGAAAAATACTTGCACAAATATGTTATGAAAGTTATAAGAAAATGTAGCATGTAAAATATGATACGATATGTTACAGCTAAACACACTTATTTATAGAACAAATTTTAAAAATTTGCAGAGCCAGGCCTACTCGCTTTAAAATTATTTTCAGAGTATATTTTTATCTTTGAAGCAAGTGCTGTTGTATAAACTTGCTAACTCTAGCTTTCACTCTAGAATTATCTTTGTAGCGCAATACATCTGCAATGACTAATAGTTCTTGGAACATTAATGTTCAAGAAACACAATGCCCCCAACACAACTAATATTCTCAGCACACTCGTGCATTTGAGGTGACATATGGTAAATAGAGAAGTGCAGATGATTGTTATTGAAAAAGACTATGTGCACCCGGCCACGTCTTTGTGTGGACAACCTCAGTTTGTCAGCACACAATTCTGGATATGTGTAACAGAAAACAATAAGGGAATTTTTGAAATATTTATTTATTTAAGGCACTACAAGGGTTCTAATGATTGAGCGGTGATAAAAAGCCTGTGGGATGTCATCTGGGACCATTCAAACCAGTTAACGCCTGTGGAACATATTGTTTTACCTAATTTTCCTGATTTACTAATTAGCTAGATGCTAACTGACTCTCTTCTTTTCATATTTCCCTCCACAAGAAAACACGTAGCATCATTCAACAGATTTCATATTTCCCTCATAACCATGATTCTGTCAATTCTGTTACATTATGCAGTTAATATCAAGCTCTGGATCAAAGACAAAAACAAGCAATAACGTATCAGTTAAAAATAAAAACAATATTCATAAAATATTTTTTGTGAAATAAATTTTAAGAAAATTGATATTTTTTAAATTTTATTTTATTTGCAAAGCATGTAATGAAAAATTTGTATATTGTGTTAGGATTCCAATGATTCACCAAGATCATTATTTTGAGAATAATGTGATCTTGATGTGTATTTGAGTACAGGAAGTCAAAAAAATAAGTAATTATTAGTCTACCAGAAAAATAATTGACCTGGCTGCAGTAGCAGCAGCACAGTTGCAAAGCAGTTTTTATATATATTAGTTGAAATTTACTACAGACCAATTATACCGGCATATTAATTGCTCCTTTTTCTGATTTTGCGAGAAATGAGAGCACTTAGAGCACTTTATCTGATATTCTTCAAATCAATATAAAATCTACTATTCAAAGAATAGGATAAGGAGAGGAAAGCATTTATGCTATTGAACACTGACCAATTGGCATTTTGTACATCTACGGTTCTTCTCAGATTCGCAATTCACATGGCAATAGAGTAAATCCCTGGGATCCACAAACAACTACATTAAACTAGGAGTGAATGGAGATAAACAAACATGTTAGTTTCAGAACTGGTTGGGTTATTTTTCTGACTAATACATAAGAATTTTTTTCAATCTGAAAGAAATAAGGTCATTGTTTAATGTATGCAGGCAATATGAGCAGTGTTACAGAATTCTATTTTAAAACACTGCCTGAATGTTTTAGTGAATAATGAAATAGATAATCCTGTACTGCAAATAGGCAGTATTTGGAATGCCTATGTATTTCCACACCTTGCGTAGAGTGTGATTTTGTCCAACAGTGAATACTTTGCAGGAATGGTTTTAATACAGCTGTGTGCCCATTTCGTGAATAACTCGACAGCACAAACAAAATGCAATTTTCTTTGTGCCGAGTGTGTATGTGTGTTTTGTATATTCTGATACATCCAACATTTCTACTTTTATTTCTTGAATTGTATTACATATTTATTATTATTATTATTGTTTGTCTTCTATACAGTGTTCATTTTTCTAAGAAGCTGACATTCCTGGCACAATCTCATGCTCTGACTCCATCTGTTTATGTCTTCACCTTCTACCTCACTTCCGCCCCACCCTCTTATCCACCCTTATCTTCACCCCCACAGCCACCCCTAACTCCTCCTTCAGCTCTGTCCCTTCCTGTGCACTCATTGCCATCCCTGCCTCCACCCACGTCCACCCACAGTTCTGTTTGCACCTTGCCTCCGTTCCTGTTTTCACTGGATCGTCTCTCACTTTCGCATCTGTCCCCGTCACCACCACTCCTGCAACCCCGCCTCCCATCCTGTTCCGTCCTTGGCTTTGCCCCCCCTCCCTGCCACTGTGCCTGCCACCACCCCTTCCCTCCACCATCTCCACCATGCTTTCATCTCTGCCTCTGCAGTATCATCTGCTCCGCACCTCGAATCTGGTCCCGTCCTCACCACCGTCCCAGCCCCATGCCACCTCCCCCCACCCCGAGCACCATCTTCGCTCAGTCTCCTTCCCTGGCAAACCTTTGTTCCCTCCCACTGCCTTCTCCCTAAACTGCTCCGCACCTCCCGCCTGTCTCTGTCCTCTCTTCTATCCTGGTTTTTGCCTGTCCATCCCTGCCCTCGCCACCATCCCAGCTCTTACCTCTTCTCTCACTTTCCCACTCCTATCTATCACCACTTCATGCAAATTCTGTGGTTTACAGTTTATTTACAGAAAACCAGCAGATATGTCTAGCAGTACAATAACGTAACAGAAAATTTGTCGACCAAATAAATTAACCAAAAATGTTTAAAACCCTAATAATTTGTTTGTAATTGGATACTTACATATTACTGAAGTTATCTTAGTATACATTAGCTGTTATTATAATTTTAATGAAATAAAAGCACATTTCTTTTCAGCACCACTATTGAGATCTCTTATTTTTATACATGTAAGTTTTTGACGTAATCCAAAAGGAGCAATACACTGTATTCAATACTACTGATTGAATTCTATAGTATCAAATCAACAAACTAAAGTGATGTTTCCAGATTCCATGAAAGTAACAAAGAAAAAAATTGCATTCACCAAGAACATATAAAGCAAAATAAGTGCATATGACTTAATGGTTCAGAAATGTACTGCTAGGCTTTAAAGGGTTAATTGCAGAATATAGCTCTAATACTGTACATATAAAACGTTCCTGCAAATTTACTAATTGCTACATAAAATAAATAGCATTATACTCCAATTAAAACATAGGGAGAATTGACATTTGATCAGATGGGACACAGTTATCCAATCGAGAGCTTCAATATAAAAATTAAGTGTAACAAAGCTCACATTTCAATAACTGTATTCCAGCTGATCAGTGTCTATTTGTCCTACGTTTCAATCTCAGTATAATATCGCCTTTAAAGGTAATATTACAAAGAATAGTAATAACAGTACACAATGTATGAGAAATATTCTTTTGCTATGTACACTTATAATATTTGCAATAATTCAGTAATATTCATCGCACCTTGCAGATTTTCTGAAGCTCCATGGCAAATCCAATAAGTTGCATAACTTCAGCACTGGAACCTGAACTGTGACGACTTTTGGAAGTTAATTTTGATACTCCCCCTTCTAGCTGAGTACACAACAACACTAAAGCAACTTCACAAGCTCTGAAATTTGCACATGATCCATCACAGGCTATTATCTCCAAGCACAGCCACATAGTTGACTCGTCAACTATACTTTTATAAAAAGATAACAATCCAAGGCTTTTGGCAGCAGCAGAAAAAAGTTCATGAAATAGCTGGAGAAATGTCAAAGGAGTTATTGGCAAGACATTTGGTTCTGCACCAAGTTTGCCTGATATTATGTCCTCCATTCGTGCCAAATCCCCAAGAGTACACTTGCACTGAGAAATAGTGACAAGGTCTCTAGAATCAGGTACAATCCAATCTGAATCACAGTCAACTTTCTGTCGATGTTGCATCACTTCTTTGCAGGCAAGATGGAATGAGCTGACAGCAATACAAGCCATGTGTTTTGGCCTTGCCTAAAACAAGAAAAATAATGTATAAACCAACACTCAACACAAAACTATTTAATTATTTTTCTTTTATCTACACACCTTCATCTTTGTTAAAAACCTATCCATGAGGTTAATAGCAACAAACAGAACCTCACTAGGAAGATCATACCACACTTTTAAGCAGCGTAGTACATGGGCAGACACTCCTCTTATCCCTGTTGTGATTTCAGTTGATGCCTAAACAAACATTAACAACTTAGAGCAAACTTTAAAATAGAAAATGCATAATAACTTTTATGGTTTACATTGAGGAAGATTTATCCTGGATCTCTTGTCCACCAGATTTGATACCCTCCCCCTCAAAAGACAGACATACATACACAAAATAATAAGAATGCATTAACACACCTGCCCACACACACACACTGGTTCTAGAACCACTTATCTAATCTTATTTTACCATAATCTCGTCCTAATCAGAAAGAGAGAAAGTCTCTTATCTTCTTCTATTTTCCTAACAAGGATATTTAATGGTTCCCATCAGAATGCTTTTAAAAGTTCGAATCAATTACAAAGCTTCCTCACGATGCTAAAAGTTCGAATCAATTACAAAGCTTCCTCACGATGCTAAAAGTTCAAGTCTACCCAAACTGTGTTGATAAAATTCAATATTTTGTACAATTATCCACAACGGGACTTATCAATTTAAATATTCAGCCCCCCTTTTATTTTGGAGCCCGAGTAAGTGAATAAAGCTGACATGGCCAATGAAGGCAAATTTCTTGTTTTTTTGGTGCAACATAAGTTCTTAATATGGCAAAAGGCTGACCTTTAGCTTTTGCATTCTTGTAGTGAAAGAGTGCAATCACAAACCCGTTTTGAGAACAAAACAAAGAGCTCTGAGAGTAATCTGACAACTCTCAATGTTAAAAATTGGAGAAGGCAATATGAAATAGAGTTACATTTGTTACTCCAACACTTCAATTGAATGAGGAAATGAACTTTGTTCTTCCCAAACTTGGGATTGCTTGATTGTTTTGTTAGTTATTCTGGGCATGTCAACAGCTGTCATTAGTCCCGTAAGTTGTTTTCTCTTTGAGAGGTGGCGGTGGCCTTCCCCTGCTGGATGGCAAGATCTGGCGCTGGCCTACAGTAGGCTAGCTAGGTTTCCTCCAACCTGGTACCTTCCACCAGCAGGGCACCACACCAGCCGGGATAAGCTCTTAGCTCTCAAGTCGTTTCCAGGCCCCAGGCATATGTGGTAGTTAGTGAAGTGTGTGTAAGTGACCCGTTTGTGGTATTGCTCTAGCATTTGCCTGGTGTTGACCAGAGAAACCACAGAAATCTACTGATCAGGAAAGCTGGTCGCTAGAATTATTTTCCTGACAGCAGCTAAATTCAACCTAGCTGACAAGCTAGTGTCAAAAATCCTGCCACTGTCAGGACTTGAACATAGGACCTCTCGGTCAGAGGCACTGCTGTGACATCAGTTGATGTCTTGAGCCACCTCCCCTTGTTTCATACTTGGGGTAACCCCCCCCCCCCCATGCTTTATTAGCAAAGCCTTGGTTCACTGATAGAATGAAACGTGGAAGCATATTGTTTCTCTTGTTTTATTTTTAAATAAAACATAGTAACCTAAGAAAGAAAAAGAAAAGCATCCCTCTAGTTACAAATTTTACCCAAGTAAAATTCATACATGTACATTATGCTTGATCTATTGCAGACAAGAATGTACACATAACTACTACTTTCTCAACAGATTCTACAAAACAGTACTAGTACCTACTAGTGAATAATTGTTGTTGCCAAACACTAATGAGATACTGATAAATGATCATACACATTCATGCATTTCATTTATAAGTGGTGATACACAATTACACCATATGTAGGCCTATTCTTAAAAGTTTTCTCTTTTTTTTAATTAAAAAAAACTTCATGTTTATTTCCAAATTATAAAACAAACAAAACACCCTTCCCAATGCAATAGCAAGGTTTGTGGGCTGCTGTTACTATCTTACTTAAACAAGGTTCAATTTTGGAATGGTTTAAAATATCTTGATTATTTCTAATAATTTGAATGTAACATTAACAATTGCAAATGCAATTAAGTGGAAAGAATTACTTTAAAAAATCTATTCTTATAAAACTATACTTTCAATCAATAAACCAGCACCACATTTCAAATTTGAGTATACATTAATTTTTTATTCCAAACCTTATTTGGGAAAGTTTGTTTACCTATTTCTTTACTTAAATAGTTAAATTTAACAATTAATACTACATTGAGGTTGGAATTTTAATATAATTTAATATATAGCTGGAACTTTTCTTACAACTGAAAAAGGGCATACCTAACAAAGTAATCACGATAAATACACAGACACTGGATCAACTTAGGTAATACAGCACATGCTTTTTATTCTTTCACTTCACCTGAGTTGTGCTGGGAAGTTGAAGATTAGCTTGGAATTTTGTTTCCAAGCTCAGAGCTTCATTCAACTGCATAACAAGTGGATGAACATTATCGGATAGGCCCTGATCCATGTCTGAGGTGATTTATTTTTAATATAATTTACCCCAAGACCTGGTCCAAAAAGGGCCTTGATCCTACAGGCAAAATAATTAAAATTAAACATGAAGAGAAATATGCTGGAGCATTATTTCAGAATGTTAACATGTGACATCAGCTAATTGTTCAAGGTCATTTGTAATCTAAAATTGAGGCAAACAACACCTAAGCTTACATTGAAGAAAACCAGGGAATCTTTACTCACAATTCATTTAGATGAAAATTACCATTTCCTTGCGAATTTCAATTCAATTTATAATACTTCCTACTCAAATTTCTTGGTGGATCTGATTATAATCAAATTATGGTTGAAACCTGCAAAAGCAACCATGATTATCCTTGACCTGGTAAAAATAGGCGTTATCGATTCTGATAACGCAAATAAACAACTTACACATGGAAAACAAATCAAGAGGGCATTTGCGACTATTCAGTTCACACAAAATTTTATAAATATGAAATTCTGAACACAACTGAACAAAGACAGAGAGGAAAAAACAACTAAAAGAGAAACAAATCATTTTAATTCAAGGCAAGACTAGTTCAATTAGATACTTTCACATATGTTTCTCAAGTTTCAGCTCTACAGAAAATTTAAGAAATAATTTTTAAATCGCAAAAGCCCAAATATCATGTAAACATGCAATTCAATAACACAATGGCATCACTTTTTATTGTAATCAAGAACTTACAGCAAATCAATTGTCAACAGAAGTACAACAGAATAACAGAACTCTGAATAAATACTCAATAGTTTCCCCACATACAATGACAGTTTCAACGTACAAAATTCAAAACTGACAGATCCTATGGCGTCGTTACCTCACTCGCAGCTGACGAAACGACTCACTGTACACATGCGCTGAGAAATAGTGCGCATAAACGCACAAACCGTCATAAACAAATATTGAAATCAACTTACGAAGCCTTTTGGAATAAAGGAATGAATAGCATGATGAATACTAGTATTACAGTACTTAAGTCTATAATTAAAACTGATTTTGTTTGGTGTTTGGGTGTATCAGCCGACTGTTCTTGCGATTGCCATATATAACATGACGTATTATTTAATGTTTATCACACACTTCACAAATTAAAAGACATATATAAAACCAATTGTAACTACGGTATACGTTTCCATTTTTAAACAAATACAAATTAATATAAGAAATTGTCGAGAAAAAATATGATTTTGGGGCGGATATGGCAACACTGCAAATTAATTCAAAGTTCACAGCGCGCACGTTCTCTTGAAGGTTGAAGCGGGTTGAAGATGATGTAATTATAGAATGATGCGACATATTCATTATTTTCGTGAAAAAAATCCAGAGATGTTTTCTTATTTTTATTATTTCACGTTCTTTTAGTACGTTGTGAGCGGAAATATTGCTGTTTCCTAATTTTCAAAGTAATTGTACAGATCCGAGCTGTGATGTTTCATGAAAATTTCCCCACCGATTAAAAGTAATTTATATAAGTGACATTCAGTTTCTTTAAAATAGAAATTGTAATTTCAAAAATGTATATTGAATATTTAAAGACATTTTCTTTTTAAAGAAGCTGTATTTACAATATCTTAACCGATTATCAATTTTCTATGATTATAAGGAAACAAATTATAAAGTAAAATGATGAATAAAGGAGTTCCTTTTAATACCTATGTCAGATATACATGACATGACAATTACTTGATCCTTTCTAAGTTTTGTGTGTTGTTTTCCGTAATGGTTTCAGACCGATTTTGAAATTCCCGGTTCACAAAACACAATGTAGTAATGATTGCCAACGTGCAAATTAATAATGAAATTCCTTTCTAATATATAACAACCTCTATGGATTTTTTTTACACGGTAACATTTTTTAAAAATATTGAAACATAATAATAGTTTCTTTTCATTTAAACTTTTTCTTGGACATTGTGCACATTATTTTCCTTGTTTTTAGTCCTATATTTTCGTTACGATGGTGGTGAAGGGATGGTATTATATTACAAACGAAGGACAAATTGCGCACGCACGTGTGAAATGTGCGACGAAATGTTGTTTGTTCATGTGACAAGTGGGTTAATGTGAAATTTTGAGGGATAGGACGTAAAAATGAGCGATTTGTCATCCGAAGATGTCCTCGCGAAATTAAAACAAAACTTTGGGCACGATGGGTTTAAAAGTGACTTGCAGATGCAAGCGACGCTCGCTGTCATTAGAAGTATGGAAAATAATTCCTACAGGATTGTGCACTGTGCGCATTCATTAATGTTAATTTGATATCTATTCTTGATTACAGGAAAAGCGGATGTTTTCATATCGATGCCCACGGGAGCTGGAAAATCTTTATGTTTTCAGTTACCTGCTGTGATTCAAAAGGGGAAAGTGGCTGTAGTTTTCTCGCCTTTGTTGGCTCTGATGAAGGTAGGAAAATTCATTTCTACGGCTTGCATAATTATTATTCTATTTTTCTTTCCGCAACTTTATAAAAATGTGCTGTTGCTAAATGTGCTAAGTAGTTGTAAGGTAGTAATAACAGATGACTCACCTTCAATGTGTGCAGGTTTCTTCTGATGTTCAAACTTTTTTCTTGCTGTGTGTCTGTTAATGTATGAACCTCTGTAATTGCCTTACTTTTTTTTCTCCATTTTCCATTTATTATACATTTCTTCGTATATACCTCTGACGTGCCCTCTTCATGTCCATTTTAATTTAACGATATGATTCTCTTTGGAATCCTTTTCTTTGAATTACATTGAACCTTTAATATTTCCCCCCATGTGCCTCGTGCATAAGCCAAGGAACTTTATAATTAGCAAAAATACATGTTTAGTTTTAGTTCTGTATTAGTATTTCTACAAATAACTAATGTAATAATGTTAAATTTGCATTGTTGTGAAGATTTTACTCCCTATAGGTTGAGGAGATATGCTCTTTCAAATTCGCTTCAAATTCAGACACTCGCTTTCAAATTTCATTAGCTATTTGTCCGAGTTCAAATGTTCTGTTTGTGATAGCTTCTTGCTGATGTTTGAAATATGAGAGTTGTATGTGGAACATTGCAGATAAAGTGAGCAACTGACCCTCAACCTACCTGTAACTATTTTTTGTTACCAAATTGTGTGGTATTTTATAAAACAAATAGTTAAGCATTGTCCATTTGAACATTAATTGTATTCTTTATTATAATGGTTTGAACAAAATGCACACATTTGTCAATGGGCGAATAGGGGAATCTATGCTATATACGGAATGTTTCTGTTCCTTGGGGGAAAAATAAGAAATTAGAAGTGCTACAAACTGTAATACTTTCCCACAATATTGGTAATAGTTGTGTAATGTTATAATACTTCTTGAACGTGCATGTGTGTAATTTTTGAAAATTTAAAAGATTAGGACATCAAAATAAGTTAGTCATATTCTTATTCAGTGCATTCAAAAAGTTTAAAGAACAAATTGGAGCAATTTTTAAGATAATTTTGGCAATGTCATTAGGGTTCATGTAAAGTACCCCCGACAACCAAATATACTTTTAAAATTCATGGGGCCAAGACATCAGCCAGATTAATTGAGAATATCAGGTTTAGTAGAAATCTTGCTTATGTTGTTCACTGGCAGACCAACAGACATAGATGGATGGGCACATACTGGCAGATACAGACAGACAGTTACAGATGGATTGCCAGTTACAGACAGAGTTGCAGATGGGCAGACAGTTACAGACAGGCAGTGTTACAGACGGGCAGACAGTTACAGACAGGCAGTGTTACAGACGGGCAGACAGTTACAGACTGGCAGACAGAGTTACAGACGGGCAGCCTGTTACAGACGGGCAGACAGAGTTACAGACGGGCAGACACAGTTACAGACGGGCAGACAGAATTACAGACGGGCAGACAGAGTTACAGATGGGCAGACACAGTTACAGACGGGCAGACAGAATTACAGACGGGCAGACAGAGTTACAGACGGGCAGACAGAGTTACAGACGGGCAGACAGAGTTACAGACGGGCAGACAGAGTTACAGACGGGCAGACAGAGTTACAGACGGGCAGACAGAGTTACAGACGGGCAGACAGAGTTACAGACGGGCAGACAGAGTTACAGACGGGCAGACAGAGTTACAGACGGGCAGACAGAGTTACAGACGGGCAGACAGGGTTACAGACGGGCAGACAGGGTTGAAGACGGGCAGACAGGGTTGAAGACGGGCAGACAGGGTTGAAGACGGGCAGACAGGGTTGAAGACGGGCAGACAGGGTTGAAGACGGGCAGACAGGGTTGAAGACGGGCAGACAGGGTTGAAGACGGGCAGACAGGGTTGAAGACGGGCAGACAGGGTTGAAGACGGGCAGACAGGGTTGAAGACGGGCAGACAGGGTTGAAGACGGGCAGACAGGGTTGAAGACGGGCAGACAGGGTTGAAGACGGGCAGAAACACACATACATACAGATATGTACAGACATTATTATCCACAGATGTATACACATATGTACAGATATTATGAGCTTCTTTGGTATCAGCATAGGTCTGCGTAGCCAGGGGAGCAACATTTCTGAGCCCTTCTGGGACCCGTTCTGCATTGAACTTTTTTATATTCATTTGATATATTTTTCTACTCTCCACGAAGAAAAAAATTAATTCCTCAGTTCTTGTGGGGTTAATGTACATATTGTTAGAGAATTTTTATTATTTCTATTAATAATTACAACACAATCTTTCAGGTTCAGTTTGTGATCCATGCTCAAGTGCTCAAAGTAGTTGAAATTACAATTACATGGTGTATATTGTGCTTAAAAACTTCATTGCATATAAGAGTATAAAAATGTTTAAAACACAATATAAAAACCAATTCACATAGTCAATTAAAAATAATGAAATAAATAAAACAATCTAGTGGTGCTACAGAATGGCACAGACTCTCCCATATTTGTTTTCTATTTCCTTGGGCTAGCTATTCTGAATTGTCACATACTCTTGCCAACTGCCATCTATCACCGCCCAAATCACGTTTTTTCGGACATTTTCTTAATTTGTCGGTTTCATAACCGTAGAACGGAAATATTAATTTTAGAATATTAAAGAATACAAAAACCTCTTAAATGGCAAATTTCTTTAAAAAAGTTGGAGCCGTTTTTAAGGAAAAATGGCGTCAAGCGCTACTAAAAATGCGAAATTTGAACCTTGTGTAATTACATTGTGTAATTTTTGAAAAAAAAACCCAAATTGAACTTTACGTCATATTAGAGTGCAATTAGCACTACCTATTCCAAAAGTTTGGAAAAAAAATGGAGCTATTTTTGAGAAAATGGCGTTTTAGCGTTTTTGAAAATGCTGAATTTTGAGCTAGTTTTCACAGAAAACGGTTGAGTTTTAGAGAAACTTAACTGGATATTATTTAAAGCACATGTACTCATTAATATAATGTCAACAAATCGCCGCTAATATAAATATTAACAACGCGAGAGACAAGTCAAAATAATTATTTGTAATTTTTGAAGAAACAAAAGAATAGAGCGATATGTCGTTTATGTCATCTCATAGAGTACATTTTGTAATAACCCTACTAAAAGTTTAAAGAAAAAAAAATTTAGCCGTGTTTGAGAAAATCTTGTTTTTGTAATTTTTTAAAAATGCATACATTGCACGCAATATTGCGCGAAAACTACTAAAATTTTCAAAAAAATGTACATGACCTTAAAGGACGAATTCACTATGAACAAATTTTATTTGAAGGAAAAATCTCTATCTGCAATTTTGTTGTTGGAAGAAGACGGCGAATAAAATTCAAACTTTTGCAATTTTCGAAAATGCAGAATTATCCGTGAAAATCGGACGCGTGGCACCTTAATAAGTGTATTTTACTCTATTCTTTCAAGAAATTAAAAGAAAAAGTTGGAGCCGTTTTTGAGAAAATTTTGAAAATGTCCGCGGAGCTACATGTAATGTACTCCCCAAAATTAATGAATGTTTTTCAAAATCGCAGAGCTTCGACTTATGTCAGATGGTCAGAGGTTTCTTCAATTTGGAAAAAATCGTAGGTATAGTTTAGGCGCTGGTGTTGTTCACATTCACCAGACGGACGGACGTTTCGCTTTCAATTGTTTTTTCAGTATCAAGGACCCACAAAACAGGCGATCTGGCCGTGCAACGGGATTTATCCACTTTTTTCGTTATCACGGCCCGGCAACGAATTTTTTCTGGCGAAAATTCACAATTTTTTCGCTCAGCATTACATTACTTTTCCTATACTGTAACCCACTGCTCCTACTTTCAGAGTTTGCTTTGGTGTTTGGAAGCGGGGACGTGGTTTTCGTAACAGACACACACACACACACACACACACACACACACACACACACACACACACACACACACGGAGAAATTTAACAAAGTAACATTTAGTGGCTAAAGTGATGAATGAAGATGGATAATATACATTAGGTTATTACATGATTTCCTTTGCAGCTAAATTACTCTTTACTTTGAAATTTTCTTAAATGGATTGATTATACACAACAAAATATGCAATATAAACTATGCCGCTTTTTATTATGCCGACGCTGAAGGAGTCTGCACCTCTCTCTCTCTCTCTCAGCTCTTCTATTGCTGCAAGTCCTACCGCATCATCGCGGTAGCAGTGTTGGATATTACCATTGTTTTGGTGGCGTCCCGGCAGGGAAGCGCTCCCAGCTGGCGGCGGTCGTGGGCAGACGGATGAAGGGCGCCTCGCCTGCCACGGCCAAAGTTAAGGCCACGTCCCAGTAGAGCCCCCCGGCCCGTCTCGGTCGCTTGGATCGTCCCCCAGCTGTGATCATGTACCAGGCACCGACAAAAGGCGGCGGCGGCGTCCAACCGGATTAGCTCCTGCCCTCGGCTCGGAAGATCGCGGATGGCTCACGCGGGTGGCGCATGTGCATACGGCTTATGGCGTATGACGGCACGCATTCGCGGATATGGCCGGTCATTTGCGCTGCCAGAAAACGCGAGAGAACGTTTTTCTCTGTGCGTGCAAGCGATTCACTGCTCAAATCGAATTAATTCTTTATGTACATGCCGAGTTCGTAATCGGCTACAGCTCTGCTCGTCAGTAGTTAAATTTAGTTTCACTGCAAGACTTGTGCGGAAACCTACATCACTCTCTCGTCAAAATTCTATCTGAAGTCCGCGGGAGACTCGACGTGTGCGAAAGAATCACGTCTCTCCCCGGTTGTGGTTCTTTTCGAAGTATTTTTCTCTCAGTTCTGCCCGTCGAGGTAGGTTGGTCCACATCCTGACGGGGGGATGCAGAGAAGGCTCTCAAGTGTTCCTTTCTCCATTTTTTCATCTTGCTTCTCATTCCATGTCACGTATATTCTTTTCACTCCTTTTTCTTCCTCACAGGCCTTCTCTGTATGCTGAACGCCCACCCATGTGTTTGCCGTGCATGGCGACCCGTGTCGGAGGGAATGTGTGTACTGGCAGTTCAGAGACCTGTTTGTTTCCTGGTGCTCCTTTTTGGGCTTGCACTAAGGGGTAAATTGACGTATTTTGGGGAACATTCCTTGTAGGTATCAATGCACTCGCTTTGGCCTCAGACTCTTCTAGACGGGCGGTCAGGAGTGCTAACCCACGCCGATAAATCGTCTCGAACTAGGTCTTGCACTGAACTCCAGGGTGAGCGGGGGGATCCACGGCGGGGCAGCGCTGTGACATTCCCCTACTATATCTCCGTGTCAGCCCTGACACCCCAGTGGGGTGTCCCTTTATTGGACTCCATGGGTGGGGAGCACGGGGACGAATCTGCTTCTATTGTATGGAGCACAAAACAAACCCCTTGCCCTCTTCCGCAATGAAGAGGCGATGTGACAGGACAGTAGACTTGAATAGCGTCTTCCCTCGGGAGGAGGATAGACCAAGGAAGCCTCGGTTTCTTTGATGTCAGGTGTTGAAGTAGAGAAAACCTTTGAAAGTGTCAATGCGGTCCGCCTCGCGCGAGCAATTGAAGACAATTTTGGAAAGCTGCAAGCGGTCGTGCGACAGAGGAATGGTACCATTCTTTTTGAAGCGCGAACCGACGAGCAGATTGACAAGATTCAAAAAACCAAACAGATTGCCGGCCTCCAAGTGGAAGTGACCACTCACCCTACCTTACTTAACCTATGTAAGGGAGCGGGGACAAACTTTTCTCCTTTTTTAAGAGCCACGGTGTTGCGGAGGTGTGTAAGATCAGGAGGAAGGAGAATGGGAAAGAGATTCCCACTTCCACCTTGATCCTGATTTTTAATCTTCCTTCTCTCCCAGAGAAAATTAGTTGTGGGTATTATAACCTTTACGTGCGACAGTATGTGCCGAACCCCCGGCTTTCAGCGGATTCGATGGCGTAACGGTCAGCGTACCTGACTGTCATACCCAAGTTCGCGGGTTCAAACCCGATCGAAGCCGTGGATTTTTAAGGGCGAAAAAATCCTTCGTACGCCTTCCTTCGGAGGGGGAGTAAAACCGGCTGTCCCATGTTAGTAGATTTAAAAGTAAATTTTATTGTATTATTAAATTTAGATGTAAAAGATCCTCAAGCCTAAATGACGCCTCTGAGCTAAATTCAAATCGCCTGTTTCGTCGCCCGAGATAATACCTTCTTTCTCCGCTAGGTGGTGAAAGGAGCGTAGTAGAAACTTGCGTGGTCAGGCGGAAGAGCGGGCCTGATGGCCCGAGTCTCGCCACGTAAAATAAGGCATTAACTAAACTAACTAAACTAAACCCCCTGCGCTGCTTCAAGTGTCAGAGGTTCGATCATACCCAACGAAGGTGTATGGCCGTAATCCCTGCTTGCGCAAAGTGCAGTAAATCCGCGCATGATGTGAACCCCTGTGCCTCACCACCGCGCTGTGTAAACTGTGAAGGAGACCATGCGGTCAACTCAAAGAAGTCCCCTACGTATCTGAGAGAGAGGGAGATTCAAGTGATTAGAGTGAAAGAGAAAGTATCTTTTCCGGAAGCGAAACGCCCATACCTGGTGAAGAATCCTGTAGAACTCTGGCGTTCTTTCTCTATCACTCTGGCGAATACGGTGAAAGCAACGACTATTATTCAGACTTTACCTGCTACTCCCCCAGTAGCTCACTTCTGTTTCCAGGTATCCCCAGTGGATTTCCCTGAGGAGACATCGCCTCTGCAAGGTGGGAAAATAATAATCCCCTTAAAATATAAAACACCACTCAAGAAAGCAACAAAGACGAAGTCAGACCAAGAATCCACTTCTCAGCCGCGCAAGAAGGTTGATGTCACACGGCCTTCTGGCCTGGACAAGCAAAAAATTGATAGATCTTCCAAACTCCATCTGCCCCGACTTCTGAGACTCTCTCTGAGCGATCTCTAAGCCTGTCGAACAGTGGACAGGATGAGTCTACCTCGGAGGAAACTTCAGCTGGGGTGAACACTCCTTCGGGCAGCAAAGGCGAAAAAAAAGAAGAAATCCTCATAACTCCCTTAAATAACGACTCTCCTATCCTGGAATCTCAATGGATTTTCTCTCCGACAGGACGAATTAAGACTCTTGTTGTCCCGTTATACACCCTCAATTTTTTGTTTACAGAAAACGCATCTTTCTCCACCATGGCCCATACACTTTCGCGGTTTCACTCATAGGGTTGATGTCGATGACGGCCTCCGTGCTCACAGCTAAGTTACTAGTTTGGTCCAGGATTGGTCCAGGATTCGCTGCATTCTGCAGAAATCCCCGTTCAAACAGACCTTCAAACAGTCTGTGTGCAGGTATATCTCCCGTCCTGTCACTCACTGTATGTAACATCAATATTCCCCCAAGACGGTGCCAGGTCTCTTGAAAAATGGAGAAATGATCACATCTCCAGATATGATTGTAGAGGAACTCGCCGCGCACTATGAACATATGTCAAGTTCGGCGAACTACGCTCCTTACTTTCTTTTAATCAAAGAGAGGATGGAGAGTCGTCCCTTGGATTTCTCCTGCAGAGCGTCTGTGGGTTACAACACCCTTATCTCTATGTCGGAATTGCGCTCTGTTCTCGCATTGGCAAAAGGAACTGCCCCAGGTCCTGACGAAATACATAACCTTATGCTACAACATCTTCCTGATGTGGCGATGCAATTTCTCCTCCACCTTTATAATCGCATCTGGGAAGAGCACACCATCCCCGCTCTATGGCGAAAAGTCATAGTTATCCCAGCTCTGAGGGACGGAAAGTATGTCTTTGTCATCGAGCTACCGACCTCTCGCTCTCACCTGCTGCGTTTGCAAAGTGCTGGAACGGATGGTAAACCAGCACTTGGTCTGGACCTTGGAGTGCAGAAAGCTACTCACACCAATCCAGTGCGGTTTCAGGAAACATCGGTCAACCGTAGATCATTTCGTCGTTTTGGCAACGGAAATTTGAACCTCGTTCGTCCTGAGACAACACCTTGTGGTCGTACTATTCGATATAGAAAAGGCCTATGACACACTTGGAGGTATGGCATTCTGCGAACCTTGCACTCGTGGGGATTGAGGGGGAAGCTCCCCTTATTCCTCCAAAATTGTTTATCGAATAGATGTTTGAGAGTTAGCTTTGGAGACAAACTGTCTATCAGTCATCCCCTTGAAAACGGCATCCCCCAAGGTTCTGTGCTAAGTGTCACTCTGTTTGCCATTGCCGTAAATAGTATAGCGTCGGTCGTGAGGGAACCTGTAAAGGCATCGTTGTTTGTAGATGATTTTGCCATTTTTTGTTCATCCAGCAGCATAAGTGTGATCCAGAGGCAACTCCAACTGGTGCTCAACAAGCTGCATGAATGGAGCATGACAACAAGTTTTAAATTCTCACCTATTAAAGCAACTCAACTGCACTTCTGCAGAATATACCACTTGCATAGCGATCCAATCCTGTACTTGGGAGGAAATCAGCTTCCATTCGCTGACTCTGCCAGGTTTTTGGGACTGACTTTTGAGTCCCTCACGTTGCGTCCTCATATCCGCACACTACAAACCAGATGCGTCTCCCCTCTCAATATTCTTCGAATGCTTAGTGGCTCTTCATGGGGATCCGAACGCATTACCCTATTGCGGTTTTATTGAGCACGCAATCAGCATTGGATTTCGATAGTGAAGTGTATGGTTCTGCTGCTCCTTCGACCCTTCAACAGCATACACCAAGCTGGTATTCGCCTCTCAACAGGTGCGTATCTCACCAGCCGAATCGAGTGCATTCTAGCTGACGCTGGGGAGCCATTGTTAAAAAAGAATATTCTATTAGCGAGATATTCTATTAGCGAGATATTCTATTAGCGTCTTATGGTGCTAAAGTGTCAGGACTCTTTAATCATCCTTGTCGCCGAATAATCACTCGTCCAAAATATGAAACTTGTTGCATTCTTCGAACATCGCTACCACAGCCCCCAGACATTCGATTGCGAAATCTTTTGCGGGAACTTAATGTCGATCTTCCCACTCCTGTGAAACCCCCAAATGACCCGATTCCCCCTTGGAAACTCCTCCTCCCTAATATTGACCTCAGACTCTCCAATCTTTCCAAACAAATTACTAGTCCTCTGGTTTACCATAAGCAATTCCAGGGTATGAGGGAAGCCTGTTCAGATCATCTGTTCTTGAACACAGACGGGTCATCGCACAATGACGCAGTGGCTTGTAGTTTTCATTGTATCAGGGCCACCAAATCGTATCGGCTACCTTCTCAGTGCAGTACATTCACTGCTGAAATGTATGCAATTCTCAAACCAGTATGACCTGGTTCGTAGTTGGGTTCCAGGCCATTTGGGAATTACAGAGAAGGAGCTGGTCGACCAGCCGGCGAAATTACCTACTCGTTATACAATGAAATGTAATTTTTTGGCGTGTCTCTCAGGTCGTTAATATTTACATTAGCGGCGATTTGTTGACATTATTACATAAATGAGTACTTGTGCATTAAATAATGTCAAGCAAAGCTTCTGGAGAACTCAACCTTTTTCTGTGAAAACTGGCTCGAAATTCCGCATTTTCAGAAATGCTCAAACGCCATTTTCTCACAAATGGTTTTAATTTTTTTGTTCAAACTTTTCGAACGGATAGTGCTAATTGCACTCTCTAATATGGCGTAAAGTTCATTTTGGGATATATTTTTATTTCAGAAATTACACAAACGTAATTTTTTTGAAAGTTCTCTCGTAACGTTAAAATGCACATTTTCAGCAATTTGTAAACGCTATTCAATTTGTGAGTGTTAGAGCTTTAAATGAAGGTTTTCGAAAACTCAAAAATTTTCTGTGACAAAGCTTCAAATTTCGCATTTTCAGTAGCGTTTAAACGCCATTTTCTTGAAAACGGCTTAAAATGTTTCAACAAAAATTGCCATTTAGGGCCAGGTTTAACTGCTTTTTCAATATTCTTAAAATAATATTTTTATTCTACTATTAGGAAACCGAAAAATTAATAAAATGTCAAAAAAATGTAGTTTGGGCGATAGATGGCAGCTGTCAAGAGTATTGGCCAGTTCAGGTGTAAGATATACAGGTGTGTTCACTCCCAGTCTAAATGTGAAGCTTATGTACGGTTAGTTCTCACAGTTCTCGCATATAAGCTTTGCGATCTTTGGGTCTCATTTGGGAAGGTCGTGATTGGTCGTGATCCATTCGACAGCTCTGTGGCCAGCTGATTTCTAATTTCAAGTCAGGGATTGGTCGCTTCGCGGTGGAATTGGTTAAATGTAAAGCAAACAGTTACGAAAATAGGTAGCAAATGTTTTGTAAAACTGTAATACAGTTTAAGATGTCGTGCATATCTTACACTGTGACACAAACCGATCGTGCTCTCCGTACGGACAAGCGAGGAACTCTCAAAGTGGCTTCAGAAAATTTGCCCCAAAGGCGGCTAGTTGACACAGCTATATATCTTACACCGTGGCAAGTCCAAATAGCTAGTCGAGACCAAACGAAACAGAAAACTAATACGGGAAAGTCTAGTTTGTTTTTTGTTTATGAGAATGCGGAAACCAATTATAGGCACCACGATTTACCTTCGTGGTAGTGTGGGCTCCCTGTCGGCTGACCCACTAAAACCGCCACCCTTGTTCATAACATCTCCCCCCAGCGGAACCGCTGTTAGGCATTACTTCGCATAGGCCGGTCTTCGCGGCAGGTCTTCACCATTTTGTTACTTTACTTGTCATTTCTTCCGTCTTCTTCGTTCTTTGTCATAATCGTGATGATTTAGGCTCAATTTGCGTCGCGTCCATTTTGTTTAATTTTCGAGCATTTGAGATACCATTGTTTCAGGTGTCAATTGGGCTTCTGAGACTAGTGTTTGCCTTTCACTTCTCCATGTCTCGCACTCAAATAGGGTCTGCTCTGCATCATCTCTCTGGTAGTGGCAGTACCAGAGAGTAATGGCAGTACCTCGCATCCTGGCGGTGCCCAAAGCGGTGTAGGTAATAATTAAAATTTCCATGTCCACTCAGTGCCTGTGTTACGTAGAAGCTCAGCCGCCCGTGTGTCCTGTCGGTCCATTTATTGAATCCTGGAATTCATTTGTTTCCACCTTCCTGTCTTTTCATTGTCCCAGCGCCTTTGCCACCTTCTCATGAGCTGTCCCCCTGGCTATTTTTTTTACCTATTTCGTTGTCTTTCCTTTCGTGCCATCTTGTTTGAAAGTATTGCATGCCTCGGTTCTTTCGAGCGCTATGAGGTCAATTGAAGGAATTCCTATTCTGTCTGCCCACACCGGTGCCGCGTATAGCAGTTTGGCGTGGACGACGCAGCGTTGCCAGGCGATTAAATGCGTTTCTCAGTGCCAACCTTCAGAAATCCTGGTACGTCCACTACAATTCCTGGTATCAATTTCAATTGATTCTGAAATTGTACATATTATATTTCTATTATGTTTCAAACGGGCACAGGAAGTTCGTTAAATTTAACTCGACATCGAGACATTTTGTATCAATAAACTAAATGGAAGCATGGTGGAAAGAAAAAGGTCTTTTCACCATAAATGACAGACTAAGACCAGAGTTGGGCAAAATACTTGAAAATAGTATTTCAGATACAAAACACTTCCCCGAAAGTATTTTAGATACCAAATACAAAATACTTCCATAAAAGTATTTTAGATACAAAATACAAAATAGTATTTTAAATACTTTTGAAAATACAAAATACATCAATAGCGATCCAGTTTCTCAATTTATTTCTCAAAACCTGGTTATGATTTACAGTTGTATATAATTGAACACGTTTCCCTTCAACATTACTAATTTTTCAAACGTTGAATCACTAATATTTCTTCTTGGAATTATAATTGATAAAGGTATATTTCCATTAACAACGAATTTTGTAACAAGATCATCAAATTTTGTGTGATCTTTTCCTTTTTCCTGCGTATCGAAGAAATTAGATGCTAAACTTGTTTGTTTTAACTTCTTGGCATTAGTATCACCATTCTCAGTGCTGTTAATTTTCCTCGTAGGTGAATTTGATCTTCTAGACCAGGGATGTCCAACTTGCAAGGCCCCAAGTTCCACAACCAAAACATTTTAATATGGTTGAGGGCCATATTTTCATTACTTGGGCAATCCACATCTGACTTCCACGTATTGTTGATCTTGGCAAATTGCCCGGCTGCTCTGAAACTGGGGCGGGAATGGAACCATGCGTGATATCAGGCCGTACCATGCATAACGCAGGGCAACACGTGGGATAATTTTGAATTTCTGAATTTACCAGAAAAAGAAATCTTAAATCTAAACCTAATATATTTTTACTTTCTCGCCACCGCTTATACAGTACAGAGAAAGTTATGTAATGCTGCGCGAAGAAACGGCGAATTTTCAGCAGAAAAACTTACTACAGGGCCCTGGTAACGAAAATTGGATAAATACAATCGCTAAATTTAGAAAAAAATTCAAACACTTGGTGTAGCCAAAATCCTGGTTTTGTGGGTCCTTGATACCAATCGGTCTGTGTCTGCCTTTCCATTCGTCCGTCCCTCTGTGTGTCCATCCATCTTTGAACAACGCTAGCAGCTAAACCGTTCAGCCGATTTCTCTCCAAAGTTGTTATTCCCCAATCGATCGGGCTGATGTCGCGGCCCCTTGAATTTGAAACCGATATTTTGGGGGTATTCTACAAAAAAATTAGTCAAATTTAAAAAAAAATAGCTCCATGGTCATCATCAAGGTCTAGGCCCAATGGTCTATTCCGGTTCGATGGTCCACCGTTTTCTTGGTCTCCCGGGATCTCGTTTTCCAAGAGGTCGATATTTCCATGCCTTTTGAGGAAGGCGCTGCTTCTCCATTCTATATAGATGTTGGGTCCAATTTCTTTTATACTTTCGGATTTGATCGAGGACTGATACAACTTTTAACTCTTTTCGAATATCTTGATTTCTTTCGTGATCAGCTTTCGTACAACCTTTTACTGCCCTCAGAAACTTCATCTCTGATGCCTGTATTCTGCTCATTTCTCTTTGTTTCAAAACCCAGCGTTCGCTACCGTATAGCAGGGTTGGTATTGCTATTGTCTTATAGAATTTTAACTGTGTTTCTTTTCCGGTTTTCTTACCAAGGATTCTTCTTATGGTTCCACACATTAACTGGAACCCAGGCGCGGATCCAGATTTCGCTTTTGGGAGGGGTCACGTAACGACTAAAGTGCACTTATTTCGGAAAGGGGGGAGGGTACAGAATGTAATAACATATATTTGACATATGTTATACGTATATCAGATTGATTTATTGTACTATAAATGTATTAGAAATTCAATATACCAGTGATCATATATCAGGACTGGTGTGATCATATATCAGGTTACTATTGTTTTAATCCTCACCCTATCCCCTGGGGGTGAGGCGGGAGTAACTTTGGAATTTTCAATGGTAACCCCCAATTTTTTTTGCACATTCAAATTCTGCATACAAAAATGTCAATTTTATTCGGTTCATTTGTTTTAAAAAAATGCAAAAATAGAAAGTTATCAACAATAACTTTCAAATTAGCTAAAATAACATTCATTTGATGCAATATGAAACAATTTGTGAAGAAACGAATTTATATGAGAAAAAAATGTAAATGTGTGTAAGTAAAAAAACAAACATTTTTTAAATAAATTATTATAATTAATAATGTATGTACTTGGCGCGACAGCCCGTGAAAGGGCTCAGGCCCACTGGCGACGTCCCTGCCTCGCGGCCATGGGTTAAGGGAGTACGTGTGGTGAGCACATAGACATCCCCACGCCGTATTCCGGTCTTCGCAACGTGGGAAGTGAATTTTCTCATCGTCACACAGCAACGTATAATGGGACTTTGCGAGGAAAACGCACACTATAGATTTGCCTCGACCGAGAATCACTTACTGGAAAGCGAGCACGTTGACCAAGAACTAGCCGCGAGGCATATTATAATTAATAAATGCTTGTAATAAATAAATAAACTCAATTATACTTCCATTTTTTCTCATAATTATTCTTATTTTCATTTTTTCTTTTTTACATGTTTTCTTTTATAGTGCTCTTTCTTTATTAATAAATTTGCACCACATTTGAATCCATTTCTATGGCGATTCTTTTATAACAATGTAAACTTCATTATAATTGTGGGGTGAAAATATGCAAATATCTAATAAATTTAATTTAATGCAACATTTAATAAATTGCAAATAACTAATCTGATTCCTTTTGCTAAGGTGCTTTGTATAATTAAAACTTAAGTAAAGAAACATCATTGCAATACTGTTCATCAACAATGAGAGCTGACAAAATATAAGTTTGATACCGGATTCAGACTCAGCGGTAGCAAAACATTGAAATACGATATTTTAGGCGTTAGACTCTATCATCGCTGAACTAAAATTCTCTAACCGGATTCGGGCTCAGCGACAGCAGACTATTCAAATAAGATCTTTTAAGAATCAAGACTATCCTCACTCATCAGCCGAACTGAACTTCTTTAACCGGATTCCGGCTCAGCGACAGCAGAACATTAAAATAAGATCTTTTAACAGGGGCGAAGCTGAAGGGTAATCTGGGAGCCTTCGAAAACCCAAATTATTTTTCAATAAAATATGTCGTCGTGTGCCATTTTTCAATATTTTTTTACGGAATCGTTGAAGAAAATTAAATGTGTTCAACTCCTTTTCCCGACTTACGCGCGAGGGAATTAGCAGGTCCGCAGAGATATACTCTTTGGGGCCGGTAGCTGAGCGAGGAGTCTGCCAGTGGATAGACAGAGGTTGGCTCTGTCGCGCATGCGCACAAGAGAGTGCGCGCTATTTTCCTTTCAGAAAAAAAAAGCCCAGCAGGAGCCTAGGCTCTCGGCAGGCACGGACTCTTAGAGCAATGCACGCCCACGTCTCGATCAAGCAAATTTACCTCATCACCTGTCGTTGTGGGAAAGTAGAATTGTTTGTGTGATTTTTGTTGTTTCCTTTAAGAAACAATGAAGTTAAAGATATAGTGTTGCAGACAATGTCCCACTGACTATGCGCCGGTCTCATAACTTTCACTTCTCCCCATAGCTCGTCACACGCAGTTTTTAACTGTTTTTGACGTAAATAAATAAAAAAACGATTCACGATATCGAAATGCAGATTTCGCTCAACAATGTGAAATCATGAGTCAGGTAATACGCCGTAGGGATAGAAATAGTAGCGATACGTAGTAATATACCGTGTTAGATATGAAGAGACTACTGAAATTTGCATCAATGGAGACATGGCTATGAATGAACTCTCTGGACCAGAATTATTTGGAAGATACAAAATTGTTTCTTTTAAAATTATTGATTCAGTAGTGACTCATAATCTACAGGTTTCAAGATTTTGAAAACTTTTAATTTTATTGAATTTCTTGACGAAAAGCAGTTTTGCCTCTACAAAGAGTCCTTTCGTTAGGAAAAGTTTTCTTTCATAATGCAACAATATCCATTCCTTGACAGTGTGCAGCCTTTAAATGAACTGACAAATGTATACTTTGATAATGCAAAATACTTGCCAGCAGGTTTTTTCCTGAAGAATATGTTTGAAAAATTGGTCTAGAAAAAAATATCCAGAGACGGTTCGATAATAATAATGCTGTAGAGTTTATCTACAGCATTATGTGAAAAGAATGTGAATACATTAACCCATTAATGCTCAGCGTATGTACGGATCCAAGAGGGGTCACGGGGTGTCATGACCAGTGGCGTAGCGTCAGGGGACGCTGAGATGCTGAGCATCCCCGTATTTAAGAACCTTAAATACTGTATTGATAATCTTACAAGTGGTCTGTTGAGCGAAACACGTTTTGTATTAATTTTAAATTGATTTCCTATGATTGAATTCGGCGGGCTGTTGAAGCTGGCCTCTGATTGGTTGGAAGCTAAAATACTTCAGCGTCTGCCGCCACATTGCGACGAGCAATGACGCATGCGCAGATGGCGAGGTCCCCCTCTCCCCTCTTCATCCCTGGCCCTGAGAAACCCGACTGCTTTACGCTAGCGTCCAGAGCGTCTACTGCGGAAAGAAGCTCGTTTGTGCACGAGAGCGCAGCACACTTCAGGCGTTCAGTAAATTATCTTTCTCTCTCTCTCACTCGGGAGTCCCCGCTTGGTCATGGGTACAAACTGTAGAAATAGTGCCTGACTACTATTTCTTAATTAATATCCAAGAAATTGTATTATCTCTTAAATAGATTACATATTATTTAAGTCTGCAATGTATAAATTAACAAATGGTCTTATTGCCATTCGCGTATAAGAATTAAAGCTGAGCCATTGTATAATTTGCTTTCAAGACATCGGCAGCCCTGACTGCTGTGAGGATTTTGTGGGAAGCGCCTACACCGTCGTAAGCAATCGAGATCGTGGAAGTAGTCCCAGTGTATCTGCCTTGTGTTGCGTTCGACTGTTAGACGAAGTAGTTGATAGTGACATTTTGTGTGTTATTGTTGAGCATCCCCAAACGTGTGAGTCACGCTACGCCACTGGTCATGACCTTCCCAGAATGATGAACTGTCACAATTTTGTGATATGCATTAATGTATTATGTGATGTATTAATGCTCAGCGTACGAACGCGACAATGGGCGAGCGCTATGCGATTTAAATCATTTTGGGCAGTAATGTGTTAAAAAGTTAAGACATTCCTGAGAAATTAAATGGGAAATGAACTGTGCAGAAACGACAGCTTTAGAGCACAAATTATCGACGTTTTTGTTGAATACAAAAATCGATCAATTTAGAAAAAGTGTAGGACAAGATTTTCACAATACACAACTGCATGTCTCTAGCTTCGCCACTGTATTTAAGGCGTCAGACTCTATCCTCGCTCATCAGCCGAGCTAAAATTCTCTAACTCTAATTCTTTTCGACAAATCTTAATCACTAACTCCTGTTGATAGCCTTAACTTGGGCTGAAAGCGGATTCTTACGTTCTCGCAAAACCAAAACCGGCATCAGACTTCAATGATCAAATTAGGTACGCTGTTACTGATTACATTAAACATGTTTAGGTAAATAAACATCGAGTTGGATAGGAGTTCCGATAATGAATTAGTTTTTGTCATCGAAACTGAATTCTAACAAACACCTGAAAGCAAGATTGTTGCTACTTTTATATACATATCATTATTATTATTATTATTATTGTTGTTGTTGTTGTTGCTCCATATCACGACTACAGATGTTATGAGTCGGCTGAGCATAAAATCTACTCCAGGTTGCAACCAGCTACCTAAGGAGCAGATCTAGGGACTGTCGGTGCCTCTACAATACTTTGCGCAAAATGTGAGCTGTGCCAAATAAAGCAATTTCTTGCACTTCCCAGTCCTTTGAATGACCTGGAAGTTTAGCCAAGTTCTTACACAAATTTTGCGGAACAAATCCCAGAGCTCCGATAAATATCGGTACGACCTGTGCTTTTACGCCCCACATTCGGCTGATCTCAATTTCCAAACTCTTGTATTTTTCCTTGTAAGACGTTTCTCAGCCTCCTTGGTTACGACATTATGATCACAGCAACATCCACAAGTAGACATGATTTTTTCTCAAAATCCCGGATAACAATATCCGGTTTGTTTGCTGCTATCGTGCGATCCGTTTGAAATTGTTGGTCGTACAATATTGTATACAATCCAACCGATGTCACCGGTTTTGGTGAGTGTTCGTACCACTTGGGGCATATGTTTGAAACTTCGAGGGCGGTACAGATCTGCCAGTGGAGGTAACTACACACTCTGTCGTGTCTTTTTAAGTATTTGGTCTTTGCTAGAATTGGACAAGCTGAGACAATATGATCAATGGTTTCTACTTGCTCCTGGCAAATTCGGCATTTGTCATCTTGGGAAATTTTGAGAACCGCTTTATCATAATGTCGTGTTCTCAACGCCTGATCTTGAGCAGCTACTAGAACTGTTTCCGATTCTGGCTTCATTCTTCCCCTTTTAAGCCACATAAATGATTGATCTTTATTGATCTGCACGTTGTCCATTCTTTTTAGATATTGTCCATGGAGGGGTTTGTCCCTCCACGACTTCTTTAACATTTTTTGTGTCTCACATTTCATGTTTAGTAGTACCAGAAGTGCAGTGTCTGTGTTATTTGACGTGTCTTGCATAGTTTTCTTTGCAATGCTTTTTGCTACAGTAACAATGCCTCTGTTTCCCATTCTTTGTTCAATTTCATGACCTGCCTCATTAGAGGGTCATCTTGATGGCTGACTACATACTTTCCCATTCCAACTATTGCATTGTGCCAGGAGGCTTCAATTTGTCTGAGGCCTCTTCCTCCTTCCTTACGTGACACATAAAGTATATATACATCAGCTCGAGGGTGAGCGACATGATGCATTGTTAGCAGTTTTCTGGTTTTTCGATCCATGATGTGGATTTCTTGCTCAGTCCAGTAGTCCGGAACTGTACTCGACTACAGACACCGCCAGACTACCAATTGCAGATATTTTATTTCTGGAGTTCAGAGCAGACTGCAGGACAAGTCTCACTCTTCTGTAATACTCCTTGCGATTGTAATACTCCTCGAGATTGTCTCGCATTCTTCAATGCCCAGATATTTGTAAGTTTTACCTGGCTCAAGATCTTGAATCACAGTGTGCATATCAACTTCAACGCTCTCTGATGTCAGTTTTCCTCTTTTTAAATTGATTTTTGCACATTTGTCAAGACCAAACTTCATGCAGATGTCATTGCTAAAGTCATTCACGACAGACAGCATTTGGGAGAGAATCGCTTCATTTTTAGCAAACACTTTAAGATCATCCATGTAAAATAAATGTGATACAGGCCTTTCATCACCATGGAGCTTGTAACCAAAGTCAGCTTGCGACAACTGTCTAGATAGAGGAATCAAACTAATGCAAAACAGCTGAGGGGATAGTGAATCTTCTTGAAAAATACCCCTGTTGATCTGAATACTTCTGGTTTCTACTGCTTCCTTTCTTCTCTGTATTAGTAACCTGGTATTCCCCGACTTCATGCTAGCCTTGCAAAATTCAATAAGTCTAGGATGAAATCGATAGATCTCCAGGGACTTCAAAATCCAATCGTGTGGTACACTATCAAAGGCTTTTTGGTAGTCAATCCAAGTCATGCTCAAATTACGTTTTCGTTTCTTTACATCATTCAAAATTACTTTATTCAGTAACAAGACCCGTCGAGGTGGGTTGGTCCACGTCCTGACGGGGGGATGCAGAGAAGGCTCTCAAGTGTTCCTTTCTCCATTTTTTTCATCGTCTTGCTTTTCATTTCATGTCACGTATATTCTTTTCACTCCTTTTTCTTCCTCACTGGCCTTCTCTGTATGCTGAACGCCCACCCATGTGTTTGCCGTGCATGGCGACCCGTGTCGGAGGGAATGTGTGTCCTGGCAGTTGAGAGACCTGTTTGTTTCCCAACTAGTCCTGGTGCTATGTTTTTTTGGCTTGCACTAAGGGGTACGTCTACGTATTTTGGGGAACATTCCTTGTAGGTGTCAATACACTCGCTTTGGCCTCGGACTCTTCTAGACGGGCGGTCGGGAGCTAACCCACTCCCGATCAATCGGCTCGGACTAGGTCTTGCACTGAACTCCAGGGTGAGCGGGGGGATCCACGGCGGTACAGCGCTGTGACATTCCCCTACTATATCTTCGTGTCAGCCCTGGCACACCAGTGGGGTGTCCCCTTGTTGGACTCCATGGTGGGTGGGGAGCACGGAGATGAATTTATATCCATCTCATGGATACTCAACAACCCCCCCTGCCCTCTTCTGCAAGGAAGAGGAGATGTGACAGAACAGTTGATCTAAATAGCTTCTTCCTCCGGGAAGAAGATAAACCAAGAAAGCCTCGGTTTCTGCTGATGTCTTGCTCGGAAACTGAAAAAACTTTCAAAAGTGTTAGTGCGGTCCGCCTTGCGCGAGCAATTGAGGAGAGTTTTGGAAAGCTTCAAGCGGTCGTGCGACAAAGAAATGGTACAATTCTCTTTGAAGCACGCACCGACGAACAAATAGAAAAGATTTTAAAAACTGAACAGATTGCCGGCCTCCAAGTGGAAGTGACCACTCACCCTACCCTTAACCTATGTAAGGGAGTGGTCAACCATGAAGACTTTGCGACTGAAAACGAGGATGAACTTCTTTCCTTTTTCAAGAGCTACGGTGTAACGGAGGTGTACAGGATCAGGAGGAAGGAGAATGGGACAGAGATCCCCACTTCTACCTTGATCCTGACGTTTAATCTCCCTTCTCTCCCAGAGTATGTTAGCTGTGGTTATTATAACCTTCGCGTGCGGCAGTATGTGCCGAACCCCCTGCGCTGCTTTAAGTGTCAGAGATTCGGTCATACACAACAAAGGTGCATGGCCGTAAGCCCTGCTTGCGCAAAGTGCGGTAATTCCGCGCACGATCCCAACCCTTGTTCATCACCAGCCCGCTGTGTAAATTGTGAAGGAGACCATGCGGCCAACTCTAACAAGTGCCCCACATATCTGAGAGAGAGGGAGATTCAAAGGATTAGGGTGACGGAGAAGGTATCTTTTCCGGAAGCGAAACGCCGATACCTGGTGAAGAACCCTGTGGATCTCAGGCGTTCTTTTTCTAGCACTCTAGCGAACACTGTCAAAGCGACGCGCATTCAGTCCTCTTGTGCTACTCCCTCAGTAGCGAACTTTTGTTGCCAGGTATCCCCAGTGGACTTCCCTGAGGAGACATCGCCTCTGCAAGGTGGGAAAATAATAATTTCCACAAAATACAAAACACCACCCGAGAAGACAACACAGACGAAGACTGAACAAGTATCCACTTCTCAGCCGCGCAAGAAGGCTGATGTCACACGGCCTGCTGGCCTGGACAAGAAAAACGATAGATCCTCCAAACTCCGACCACCAACCCCGACTCCTGAAACTCGCTCTGAGCGATCTCTTAGCCTGTCGAGCAGTGGTCAGGATGAGTCTGCCTCGGAGGAAACTTCAGCCGGGGTGGACACTCGCTCCTTCGGGCGGCAGAGGCGAAAAAAGGAAAAGAAGAAATCCTCTTAACTTTTTAAACAACGGCTCTCCTATCCTGGAATCTGAACGGATTTTCTCTCCGACGGGACGAATTAAAACTCTTATTGTCCCGTTATACACCATCAATTTTCTGCTTACAGGAAACGCATCTTTCTCCATCACGGTCCATACACTTTCGCGGTTTCACTCCTTATAGGGTTGATGTCGATGACGGCCTTCGCGCTCACGGCGGAGTTACTACTTTGGTCCAGGATTCGCTGCATTCTGCGGAAATCCCTGTTCACACCGACCTTCAAACAGTTTGTGTGCGGGTATACCTGCCGTCCCTCTCACTCACCGTATGTAATATCTATATTCCCCCAAGACAAACGGTGTCGGCTGATGACCTTCTAAGTCTATTAAACCAATTGCCCACACCTTTCTTGGTTGTGGGTGATGTAAACGCCCACAGCCCTCTTTGGGGTTCCTCTCGTACGTGTCAAAGAGGTGCTATTTTGGAATCAGTCATCGACACCATGAATTTGGCTATTCTCAACACTGGGGAACCAACTCATTTTGCCGTAGCTACGAATTCTAGCACGGCTATTGATGTAGCCCTTTGCAGCTCCTCACTTGCTACTGCTATGCGGTGGACCATATTAGAAGATCTTTATGGAAGCGACCATTACCCCACGATTGTCCACATTGATCATCTTCGCCGTAGTTGTGCACGGCCCCCTCAATGGATCGTGCGACGAGCTGACTGGTCGACATTCCAGAATAATGTTAACCTATCAGACGGTCCCTTCGGAAATGTGGATGAAATGACAGAACATTTTAATAGCGCTGTACTCGCTGCCGCTTCCATCGCAATTCCGAAGGCAAGTGCTAAACCGCGACACCCTTTCGTTCCGTGGTGGAATGAGAACTGCTCGAGAGCGGTCAGTGCTCGAAAAAAGGCACTGGCACGTCTCAGACACTATCCAACAGTGGATAACTTAATCGAGTATAAAAGATGCAGGGCGAAGGCTAGAAGAACTATCTTAGAGAGCAAAAATGCATCATGGAGAGCGTACGTTTCGTCTCTCAATTGTCACACGCCACCACGCCTGGTATGGAGAAAAAATTCGACAGATAAGAGGACACTCTTTACCAAATACGGTGCCAGGTCTCCTGAAAAACGGAGAAATTATTACATCCCCAGATATGATTGTAGAGGAACTCGCCGCGCACTATGAAGCCATGTCAAGTTCGGCGAACTACGCTCCTGACTTTCTTTTGATCAAAGAAAGGATGGAGAGCCGTCCGTTGGATTTCTTCTGCAGAGCGTGTGAAGATTACAACACACCTTTCTCTATATCGGAATTGCGCTCTGCTCTTGCATTGGCCAGACGAACTGCCCCAGGTCCTGATGAAATACACAACCTAATGTTACAACATCTTCCTGATGTGGCGATGCAATTTCTCCTCCGCCTTTATAATCGCATCTGGGAAGAGCACACCATCCCTGCTGTATGGCGAGAAGCCATAGTTATCCCAGCTCTGAAGGAGGGAAAGGATCGGTCGCTGTCATCGAGCTACCGACCTCTCTCTCTCACCAGCTGCGTTTGCAAAGTGCTGGAACGGATGGTAAACCAGCGCTTGGTCTGGACCTTGGAGTGCAGAAACCTACTGGCACCAATTCAGTGCGGTTTCAGGAAACACCGGTCTACCCTTGACCATCTCGTCGCTTTGGCAACGGAAATTTCAACCTCGTTCGTTCTGAGACAACACCTTGTCGCCGTACTATTCGATATAGAAAAGGCGTATGACACCACTTGGAGGTATGGCATTCTGCGAACCTTGCACTCGTGGGGATTCAGGGGGAAGCTCCCCTTATTCCTCCAAAATTTCTTATCGGACAGATCTTTCAGAGTTCGCATCGGTGACAAACTGTCTAACAGTCACCCCCTTGAAAACGGCATCCCCCAAGGCTCGGTACTAAGTGTCACTCTGTTTGCCATAGCCATAAATAGTATAGCGTCGGTCGTGAGGGAACCTGTGAAGGCATCGCTGTTTGTAGATGATTTTGCCATTTTTTGTTCATCCAGCAGCATAAGTGTGATCCAGAGGCAACTCCAACTGGTGCTCAACAAGCTGCATGAATGGAGCATGTCGACAGGTTTCAAGTTCTCACCTACTAAATGCACTGGACTGCACTTCTGCAGAATATACCATTTGCATAGCGATCCAATCCTGTACTTGGGAGGAAATCAGCTTCCATTCACTGACTCTGCCAGGTTTCTGGGGCTGACTTTTGACAAGTCCCTCACGTGGCGCTCTCATATCCGCACATTGCAAACCAGATGCGTCTCCCCCCTCAATCTTCTTGGAATGCTTAGTGGCACTTCATGGGGAGCCGACCGCATTACCCTACTGCGGTTATACAGAGCACTCATTCGCTCAGCATTGGATTACGGTAGTGAAGTGTATGGTTCTGCAGCTCCTTCCACCCTTCGACCTATCAACAGCATACACCACGCAGGTATTCGCCTCTCAACAGGCGCGTATCGCACCAGCCGAATCGAGTGCATTCTAGCTGACGCTGGGGAGCCATCCTTAAAAATAAGGCGAGATATTCTATTAGCGTCTTATGGTGCTAAAGTGTCAGGCCTCTTTAATCATCCTTGTCGCCGAATAATCACTCGCCCAAAATATGAATCTTCTTATATTCTTCGAACATCGCTACCCCAGCCCCAGGCATTCGATTGCGAAATCTTTTGCGGGGACTTAATGTCGATCTTCCCACTCCTGTGAAACCCCCAAATGACCTGATTCCCCCCTGGAAACTCCTTCCCCCCAATATTGACCTCAGACTCTCCAATCTTCCCAAACAAAATACTAGTCCTCTGGTTTACCAGAAGCAGTTTCAGGATATGAGGGAAGCCTATCCGGATCATCTATTCTTGTACACGGACGGGTCATCGCACAATGACGCAGTGGCGTGTAGTTTTCATTGCATCTGGGCCACCAAATCATATCGTCTTCATTCACAGTGCAGTACATTCACTGCTGAAATGTATGCAATACTCAAAGCCCTAATGTACATCGAGTCAACGACGCTGCAGCGAGTAGTTCTCTGTTCTGACTCTCTCAGTTCTCTTCAGGCTGTCTCCCGGCCTTCGTCAGACTACCTGACAAAATCAGTTCAAAACCTGATTCATAGTCTCATGTCCCGCAACTATGACCTGGTTCTTAGTTGGGTTCCAGGCCATGTGGGAATCACAGGGAATGAGCTGGCCGACCTGGCGGCGAAGTCTGCTACTCGTAATACTCGTATCGACGTTCCTGCTGTGCCATTGTCCGATGTTAAGGCTTACTTGAAACGATCTCTGTTTAGAGCGTGGCAAACAGAGTGGCACAATACCAATTTTATACTAAGTGGGATAAAGAATTCTGTAATTCCCTGGCGTTCCTCATCTCGCTCCTCTAGGCGTGAGGAAGTAATTTTAACTCGTCTTCGAATTGGACACTGCCATTTTTCCCACGGTTTCCTCCTTCGAGGAGAAACTCCTCCCGTATGTGACTCATGCGGGACGGCTCTGTCTGTGGAACACGTCCTCCTGAACTGCAGGAAATATTTAGGCAACCGACGAAGACATGGCCTGGGCAACTCGCTAAGGGAGGTGCTCGGGGATGACGATTCCGCGCTCTCAAAAGTTTTTTGCTTCTTGAGGGAAAGCGGAATATATAATCTTATTTGAGAGAATAGAATAGTGTTTTACTTTTTGTTGTTTTATTTTTTGGCCCCTTTACAGCCAACTTTTAGTTCTACTATGAATTTTACGTGTTTGTTATATATTCTTTCTGTCCTACTACTTGAATACTCGATGTAGAATTCAAGTCTCTCTTTATGTATATGATTTTAATTAGAGGGTAGGCTCCATCTGTAACACATACTGAACCTATTCCCTTTTTTAAAATACTTCGACATGGGCGCCAATGACCTTGGCAGTTGAAGCGCCCTCTAAACCTTAATTAATCAATCAATCAGTAACAAGATTTCCTTACAGCCATAAGAACCTTTACATCCTTTTTGTTCAGCTGGCATTAGATGATTCTTCTCTAGATGTCTGTACATTTTGTCAGCTACGGCTGAAGTTATAACTTTGTACAGTACTGGCAGACAAGTGATTGGCCTGTAGTTCTTCGCCAAAGAGCTGTCTCCCTCTTTGGGTAGCAGATACGTGATGCCGCGTGTGAGCCATTCCGGGAGTTCCTTTGGATTTTCTAAAATTTTATTAATAGCCATTGCTAGATTCGGGTGTAATGCTGTTAATTTCTTAATCCAATAAATCTGGATCTTATCAACCCCGGGGGATTCCCAGTTTCCCATGTTCTTAATTGTTGGAAGAGGTCCTCTTCCGAGAGTTCGTGAACATCTTCCACTGTTTCCACAAGTTCATTTGCAACATCAACTTCGGATTGAATCCAAGATGCGTCTTTGTTGTAGGATCTGCTCTCCTCCCAGATTGCTGCCCAAAATGCCTCGACATCATCTTTTGAAGGAGTGACCGCATTGCCATTCGGTTTCTGAGTCAAATTGCAATAGAATTTCTTCGCGTCTGTTTCAAACAACCGATTCTGCACACGGAAATCTATTCTGCGTATGTAACGTCTAATTCGTTGAGCCCATGCTTGAATTTTCTCTTTTAGCTTCTCAACTACCATTAGCCTTCTGGTGTCATTTTCAATGTGGTATTTTTGTTCAACACTGAATATTTTTCGTTGAACTTTAAGAGGTGTGTGTTGATTTAGAAGATGCCTCAGCTAAGAGTGATATTTCGCGCCGGGTGTCGGCTATCCGTTTCATAATTCTCTTCATCCATGGAGGTACAGAGATGTTTACTCTGTTTTGCTGTCGGTCGTGGGTGTTCTTGGCTGGCCCCAAAATTATCTGAGATACTAGATATCCAGTGGCATATATGATGTGATTGATTTCAGTAATATCTAGATCTCTGCCTGGGATTTCTACCACCTCATTTAAGACAGAATTCACTGTTTCTATCACTCTTTTAGCTTTGGCATTTTCGAATATTCTCCTCAACGGTTCGCAAGATTCAAACGGAAGTTGACTAACTCTTTCTATCTCGCGCCGAAGGAGATTTCGCATCATGTCCTTATCGTGTAATTCATTGCCAGTTGAATTTTCACCACTGACGTGTATTTCACATGAAAGAGATGAACCTTCCACGGGGTCATCATTTTCAGGTTCTACATGTTTATGTGGATAGTTCGAGCGAAGTACATACTCCGCATTTCTCTCAATGTCAGCAAGTTGTTCCGCTGTGAATTTTCCACTGCTGAGTATGTATCGTCGTTGACTGGCAAGCTTCTTTGAATCTAGGGTAGGTCTCATATCTGGGTTCCGCTCTCTCCATATCTTGAAAACTTCTATTTCTGAGCCCCCATTTTTCGCTTTTGCATAGTAAAAGCACCACATCACCTCCTTTAATTCATCCCGTGTCCATCTCTGGCGATGGCTTCGAGCTACTGCCGGCTCTGGGTCCTTGGGACTAACATCCGTGGGATGGCCAGACGTCGACAAGGTGACATTAGCTCGGTTTCTGAGCAGGTATGGGACATTGGTAGAACAAGGCACGTTAAGATTCATTACATTTCTTGTTCTATCCATTTTGCTCATTGGTTTGAATTGAAGATTTGCAGGACGCAAGTTCAAGTTCACAGATCACACTTAACTCTCGGGTTGTTTCCTGCCATCCGTTACTGCGACCCACAGTAGCCTCGGGGCATCCCCCCGCAGGGCCCAGCAAGGGGTCCCTCCGATCGCCAGTCGGCATTACTAAACCCTACGGGATTTTCACTGACTGCTGAAGGCAGCCTCCTTCGCTGGCTAATACAAGGTTCGGGCTTTCACTCTAATCAGTGGCCTGGTGTGCCAACCCAGTTTCTCTCCTGTACCCTCTATGGGCCGACAACAGGAAGTCCAAAGGTTCATGACCCTTCCCTCTCTACTTACTTCCCACTCTCCTCAAAATGGAGTACTTCTTCGTCGGACCCCTCACCTTCAACCTATTCAGCAAGGGAGGCCCTACCGGTAGCTAGGCTACCACTGACATAGCTTTAAGGCTCATGGGGGTGCTCAAGCTCCACCACCAAGTGCAAGGTCGTGTACTCCCTAGGTGGAGTGATTATTATTATTATTATTATTATTATTATTATTATTATTATTATTATTATCATCATCATCATCATCATCATCATCAAGTTTAGCAAGTTCTCTTCTCTTTGAACAACAGTTGTGACTTTTAAGCTGAGTCCATGTGTTTACGTCAATTTTCCCCACAATTGTCTCGTTCAATTAGTGACAAATATTCACATTAAGTTGGCAATGCTAGTAACGCGCAATGTATTTGATTCCGACTTTAGATATGTTACTTGTTTAGATATACATATTTCTTTCTACTAAAAATATATTTCAAGTGATCTTCAACATACGTATGTTTTTATGCAAATTAAATTCCAATTTTTATATAAATTCTTTAGTTTCAGCACTACCATATTTGTAGACATTTCTAGAATAGTCTTAAAATATCTGACGTCTCAAAAAATGTCTTGGTCATTCCTGATTCTGAAGGGACACTGGAAAGAATATCAGTGTCTCAGAGTTTTCTTAGATATGTTAGTTTCTCACAAAAATTTCACACACAAAATTGTGATAGTTCATTATTCTGGGGGGGGGGGGGTCATGACACCCGTGACCCCCCCCCCTTGGATCTGCGCCTGCTGGAACCGCGAGAATTTCTTCTCTACGTCTCTGTCGTAGTTGTCTCCTGTATTATTTCAGTGGTATACCTTTCCGTTGCGGCTCTCATACGCAACCAATCTTTATAAATTAGGTCTCTAACGCATCTAAATATTCAAGTCAAATGCAACCCGCAACACATGCCAAAGTTTTCGTAAAATAACTCCTAAACCAAGCGTTTTAGGGCCCGAAAAACTAAAATTTTGAGGCCAAAGAAATGTTTTTCACACCATAATCTGTAAGATGAGACATTCCTCGACATTCAATTAAATTTTCGGTTCCGCGCTTCAATACTATCAAGGCCACCTCAATATTTCAGCCCTTGATGCTGGTAGCCATGCCTTAGATTCCTCAATCTTCTATTTACGCTTTCTGTATACACCGTGGTTTGTGCAGTCTGATTAGGTTTATTTGCATAATCATTAATTCAAGATTTGCTCTCCAGAAACAACTAGAAGTACTATTATTGTTGCTTGATACCTATGAAGATTGTTTCTTATGCGTGTATTGAAACTATCAATTAACGTTTTGCCATGGTCTGTAACTGATGTGTACTTAATTGTGGAGGGATGTGGGTGGACAGTGAAGAGTGAAGACTTGTGTTTGTGTTTGACCTGTACCAATATTTTCCTTATCATTTGATGAAATTTTCAAGTCAGCGTGTTCAGACACGTAGCTTTCTCAAAAGTAAAAAAAAAACTAATATTTTTGGGACTATCACGAAAAGCTAAAACCTGACAAAGAATATTGAATAATTACTTCAAATGTCTTTAAAGAAGTGTTGGGAAATGTTCCAAGAAAATTCTCCATGATATTGAATAAATATTTATTGAAAATTTCTTTTACACATCAATTGCATTGTTTTTTAATTTTATTTGTTATTGTGTTAGTATATTGCAAGTTACTTTTATAGATTTTTCAAACAAATAAACACGTTTCGTTAACTACTTTCCCCTCTGAGAATGAAAATAGAAGGATAGGGATGAGTGTGATATCTAACATGCGAGAGTTCTCGCACGGGTACGCAGAGGTAGTGGGGAAAACCTTGCGCTATGGCACAACACAAAGAACAAACTTTTTAAAGTAGCTAAAGTAAAAGAGCTTGAAATAAATGGAAAACAAAAATCAAAACGCACTAGCCTACAATACTACGTGAATCAATTTAAAAAAACAACTAAATTTAAAATTATAGAAAGAATAGCGCAAGTCACTCGACAACTGCCAACGATCGCAGTCCAAACGCACGATTGGCGGTATCTGGAAGTATGTACATCAACGCCCACCTGCAAACTCATATTGTAAATAAAACACTGTTTGATATTAAATTCAAGGTGTCGGTTCGTTAAGATGCAAACATCGTTTGAGCAACATTCCCATGCACCGAAGTGGGCCTACTAATTCCTACTAAATTGTTTCAAATGCTAACAAATGGCATTTAGTACTCAAAGGTGAAAATGTTAGTTTGATTATGTTTTGGCTCGGAATTGCTTTTCTTGAGGTACTGAAGGACGCAGAAAATAATCCAATACTTTGTAGTATATAAATAATTCTTCAATTTTCGCACCCCAGCAAGCTGGCATCCTGACTCTCCAAAACCCACTCGGTTCTTCATAACAAATCAAGGAAAGTTAAATAATATTGCAGTGAGTAGGTCTGTACTTGTCCGATCCGCTATTTTCGCACTACTTTAATTGGCTTTCTCAAGAGTAAAAACCGTTTCTATTATTTTTGTGACTATCAAGGAAAGCGAAAAGCTAACTCTCAAGGAAGATTGAAAAATTTCTTCAAATGTTGTTTTTAAAGAAGTATGAATTGTTCCCAGACATCTCTCTATAATGCTGAATAAGCTTTGATTGAAAATTTGTTTCAAACATCAATTGCATTGTTATTTTGTTTCATATTCTGTAAGTACATTAGTAGTTCCTCTTCTTTATGGAAAGGATAGACAAATGGATAGGGAAAGGTTGGGATTTAACATGCGAGAGTTCTCGCACGGGTACGCTAGTTTCATATAATTACCTATTAAGTTTTCAATGTATTAATTATAATAAATATATGGTTGTTTAAAAATGTAAATCAATATTGCACTTTTTATCATATTTTTAACAAATGTTTAGTTTCCTATGCTGAATTCAAATTTTGATGGTTCCATTTCAATATTCAAGTCATGCGCTTAAATATTACTTGTTATCCCTAAAGATTATAGTGTTAACTTTTTTTATGAAACGTATTTTCAGTTTCTTTTGTTTGGCAAGTTTTAATGAACATACCTTGCAAAACAATTGGGATACAACTTGGACTTGATAGCCCTGGTTGCATAGCAAACAGTTGATTTGATGACCTAAGTAATATGTGGGCTTAGTGTTTACACAAAGAAAGTTTTGAAGATCCACAAAATTTTAATGGCTCGTACATATGATGCTGTTCTTGTACAACGCTTTCAGGCAAAGCAAGTAAATGACATTATTTATTGAGAGTTATATCCTTTAGTGCGTTGTTTATATTATTGGAAAAATGTAGAAAATCTACATACGTTTTCACGTGAAATATCTGAGAATGACAAAAGTTTAGTCATGTGAATTGCGAATTACGAAGATGGGCAGGATCTGTAATCTACTAATGACTTGAAATAACCACCTAACTTTCCTTGCTTCGAAGCAGAAATCTACTTTTGTCTTTATTCTCAGGGTGTTATAATTTTCTTTTCTAGATTTTTGGGAACAGTAGGGCATCTAAAAAATCTTACCCTATCTTTCCTGGCTCATTTCGCCCCTGTCCACTATCGGACACGACTTGGTTATCGTGAAAATGAACTTTATTTTATACAAAAAAGAACATCTCACTGCGAGAAAGTGTACCCAAACAAAACAAAAACGTTTTTAACCCATATAGGCAGAGGAAAACCTCCAACGAAGAACGATCACGACGTTTTAAAAGAAAATCCACACCTATGTCGTGTTTTATCCATAAGCTCACGGCTTCTAGCAGTCTGCCGCTTGTCACCCAGAAGCGACGGTGCTGCCCCCCTCACTATTAAAACTCACGTGGACATTTCTATAGTATGTGCTGGAAGAATATCATCGTATGCCCCTCTTAATGTTTTTAGGCAGTGTTTTCACAAATATCACAGTTATTTGTAATATTGGTATTTGAATTAAATATATATACAGAGTGTCCGGGGAGGAAACGTCGAAACTTGGAAAATAAGCTCTTACGACAATTCTAAGCATATTTTGTCTAACAAACTACGTGGATCCGAATGGTTAAGCACTCAAAAGTTGTTTTTAAAAATTGATTTCTGGGCAAAAATTTGCATTATAGAGACAGAAACACTCCATAAATATGTAAATTGTTAATTATTTACAAAATAAATGAACATATTTGTTCAGAAAGAAAAATTAAGCTAGAAATAAAAAAAAGCACCCAATTTATTTAATTCGACTGCTTTTTTATTTCTCGCTTAATTATTCTGTCTGAGGAAATATATTCATTTCTTTTGTAAATAATAAACAATTTACATGTTTCTGGAGTGTTTCTATGCTTTCATAATGCATATTTTTGCCAAAAAATCATTTTTTCGAACCAACTTTTGAGTGCTGATAGCGGCTCATTCATTCGGAATAACCACGTAGTTTATTAGACAAAATACGCTTAGATTTGTCTTGAGAGCTTATTTTCGAAGTTTCGACGTTTCCTCCCTGGACAACCTGTGTGTGAGTATACATACACACACACACACACACACACACACACACACACACACACACACACACACACACACACACACACACACATATAAAGAACTGGTATGTATATAAGAGCTAAAGTCCGACACCGTTGGACCGATCTCCATGAAAGTTGGCAATTCTACGTGATTTTCACCCAGAAGGTTTATGTGCTATTAATTCTGTTGCAACTCCACTACAAGGCGCTGTAGAACAAAACTAAATATTCACGTCAAATGCAACCCGCAACACACTCGGCAGCATTTTTTTGAATCTATATCGTTAAATAACTCCTAAACGAGGCGTTCTAGAGCCCAAAGAAACGTTTCTCACACCGTAATCTATAGAATTAGCTTTTCTCGAACATTGTTACATTTTTGCTGATCCGGCGCTTCCCGATATTGCTCGGAGCCCGACCTGCTCAGAGACGTGCAGAATCTGCAAGTACCCTGGCGAAAATCGGTGTGTACGCTAAACGTACGCCAATGTAGGGCAAACGTACACGGAATGCGCATCTGCAATGTACGGATGTGAACAAGAGCTAGTCACGATATGCGTTTTTTGTGTACCAAACGTGTAATTTGGCCCAAATGAATGTACGCTTGAGCTGAATTAGAACGTACACGACGTCACGTGTACACAATGTACAGACTATGTACGTGTACCATTACCAATCGATGCGTGCACCTAGGTTATGAAAACTAACCTAACCTAACATATTTTCAGTGGAATGCGTTCCAGTAGAAAATCTTTCACGATTCTGCCTAGATTTTCTTCCGAAAAAATTCTCATGAGAACCGAATGTTTCTCAGAGATACATTTTATACTGAAGGTTCCACAAAAAAAAAAAAAAAACATCCAAACAGAATTGTGCAAAAGATTCATTACTGAAACTGTCCGCGTAAAGGACTCACTAGTTTGATGTTGCATCAAGTACATTCAAATGTGATATATCATGGAAGATGTTTCAGAACACGTTTGATACTTACGAAAATAGCAGTCACACAATGGAAATAAACACATTTCTATGAATGAATTTTAATATCTCATAACCTCATTCTTACAAATTGATTGTATTCCTGGTGGTAGCTGGGAACAGAAGAATGTTTTGCTCGTAAATGGATTACCTTGAATTAACTACAGCCCTTCTATCAAACATTGCTTCTCGCAGGTGGGGTGCATTGAAAGAATCAAACAAAATCAAAATTAAATTTAAACAAAAACTTCCTTTATTAACTCTTATCGCTATTCACAACCTCATCTGCTGCTCTTGGGCTAGGAAAAGTTTACCTATAACACAGGGATGAATGAATTTCAGTATCTGGCCTTAATCTCAGTTATAGTTCTCTTAAAATTTGCTTGTTTTAAATTTTCATTTAATGAGGTAATTTATCAATGATTGACTGGAACTCCAATTGGTGGTTAACTTAGTTCAGTGTTTCCAGAAATTGTTAAGCGTAGACTTGAAGAATCAATCCTACCTGGCCTGTTAAATTGTTTTGTACATAAGATATGTGGATGACCTATTAATTATAGTTGATGAAAATGACACATTAAATTTGCTCAATATGTTTAATTCTTGTGATGAATCCATTTCAGTTCAGAAAAAAAATAATCAATCTATAAACTTTCTAGATATCTATATCAAACATGACAACGGAAAAATATCAACAAACTGGTACAGAAAAGGTAATGCTGCTAATCGTATCCTTAATTATTTACCTAAACATCCCATACAGCTAAGAGAGGCATTGTTTATGGCCTCGTAGATAGAGCAATAAAATGATCCCATCCCATACACCAGGAATGTCATATAAAAATAGTACATGATATATTTATTTTTAAAAAATCCTGTTGAGTATATAAAAAAAGCACATAAAGAAGAAGAAAGCAATGCTATGTGGAATGTTTAATATCATACCTGATCAACCCTATTCTGAAACATTAGCTGTTAACAAAACTATAGTTTTGCCATATGTACCTAAAATTACTAACAAAATAATAAAAAAATTAAAATATAATATCTAGACATATATTAACAAACAAACAATCTTATTAGAAATGTTAAAGATGTAATTCCAGCTTCTGAAGTGAAAAAAGGAAACTGTATCCGTTGCCAAGATTGCAACAAATCATGTATTGGCCAAACAAAATGAAGAATAAAACAAAGAATACATGAGCATAAAAATAACTTAGAGAAATTCATTAAAAACAATTTCAAAGCACAGAATTGAGAATTCACTTAAATTTGATTTAGAAAATTTATCAATTTTAGACAAAAACCAAGAATATATGCCAGGTTAATTTCCCAAACGTTATTTATCAAAATTAATAAAATAATAAATTCAAATCAAGAGAGTAATCTTCTTACCACTTCCTATTCCACTTACTACTTTAAATAAAATAAATCACAAAATGTTTTTGAAAACATCTTAAGATGAGTCTCTCTCCATAATTGTATTTTGTAGTTGCATGTGTTGCTGGTAGTTTTATCATTAATAAATATAATTGTTATTTTTAAAATGATTTTGCAGTATTTACAGAACTTATGCCTGAAGATAATTTATTTTTATAGTTTTCAGAATTTTATGTTTTAATACAATCAGTAGTACTGTTTAATATGCAATCAGTGAATTGTATTTGATGTAATTCCAATTATAGAAATATCTTGTTTTGATTGGAAGCACAACGTTTCACAAACTAATTGTTTGAAACTTCAGGTACGTACATGTATTACATCAAATACAATTTACTGATTGCATGTTAAACAGTACTACTGATTGTATTAAAACATAAGATATTGAAAACTATAAAGAGGCTTACTGCTTAATAGGTTAAAAAGAAAGTACTGTTTAATACGCAATCAGTAAATTGTATTTGATGTAATTCCAATGATTGAAATATATTTGTTTTTATTGGAAGCACATTTCACAAACTAATTGTTCACTACTTCAGGTATGTACATGTACTTCAGGTATACATGTATGTACCTGAAAAAAATCTTGTTTTTAGAAAATAGTTAGAAATATCTTATTTTTATTGGGCTTCCAATGAAAACAAGATATTTCTATAATTGGAATAACATCAAATACTGATTGCATATAAAGCAGTACTACTGATTGTCTTCAAACATATGTTTGTTATCTTATATCTTATATAAGATATTGAAAACTATATATCTTGGTTTCTTGAAAGAGTCAAGGAAAATTATTCTTAAGTTTAATTTTTAAGAAAATCATTAGTTAAAAAAAATAAATGCTATGGAGCAACACAATATATTATACTTTATAGCACTAATTTGCACACTTTGCTATACCACTTGAAAATCAAACAAGTTATTTAACTTTCTAACAAAATTATTTTATCTGCTATAAGTAAAAAAAAAACAACCTATCACACGAATGAAACCATATTTTCTCTGTGTCAATATATGTGTTGTTGTTTCATTGAAATACACACGCAATTTTCGAAATTGACCAAATCACTGCCTATGAACTGGTGGAACTTAATCTTCATAGTGTGGTCAATTTATAAACAGCCAGCATTTGAATATCCTAGATCATACATTGTATTTAGTTTTCTTTTCTACCTCATCAATAATCAGATTATGACCACTCGACACGTTGGTGAAGGTAACCCTAATTTTTTTAGGGGTTATTTCTGAAACAATAAATATACTATTAGTCACAATTAAAGAAACGTATTTGCTTACCATTAAACATGATTGTGTTAGGATTATTTCATGCGTTAACTCTTTACGGGCCATCGATGACGATACGAAGAGAGTTTGTTTACCATAAGTAAACATACTGGTGTTTGGTAATTTCAAGAGTAGACATTCGATGGGACACACATCCACAAAGAAATTAGAAATGAAATTATGCGATTTCCACAGAAAATTGCCGCTTACTTCACGAAATCCGCACACTGACCACTGATTAATATATAACTAAACTGCAATCTTCTAAAAGGGCGCGAACTTACCAAATACTAACCAAACCTATAACCAATACTAACCAACTTTGTTTGTGCACACCTTATTTTGTATACAAACGGTACGCCTTATACGGTTTGTGTACACCTTATACAAACGGTTTCAAACTAAGCGTACAAGAGATATGGACTACTGCAGAGCAGGGACGGTGCACAGTAGGCACACAGTATGCTACACTACAGGAACAAGGCACGAAATGAAAAACACGTACAACACAGCTGCTATACAGACCCTCACAACACGGATTTTCGCCAGGGTAAATGTGAATGAGAGCGGTAGAGGCAGAGACACAGACAGGGACAGGGTGAGGGAAGGAGGGAGAGGCAGTGAGAAGGGAAGATGGGAGGAGAAAGAGGGAGGTGAAGGGCAGAACGTCTGCCGAGTTTTCCTAGTTATGGAATAAAAAAATATAGGAATCTTAAATTGTTCATCAGTTATGTAGACTTAAAATCCTTGTATTTAAGCGTACCAGGATGACTTCATCCTGCTACTTTTATCTTCATTAAAATCCTGGTAAAATACCAGAATCCTGGTATGTCTGGCAACGTCTGGAACGACGTTGGAATTAAGTTGTTTCGGCCGTCCGATGTTTGGCATCAGTCGTGCGAGTCCGCTTCCAACTCTTGCTGCTTTTTGAGTCACATTTTTGGCGTTTACCGGGAAGTTGATTTTCGAGTCAATCTCAACTTCCAGGTACGTTAGACTCTTCTTCCTTGGAATTTCCGTGCCTGCAAAGATGCGTTTTGGTTTGGTATACTTTCTCCTGTCTGTGACGAGTACGGCTTCGGTTTTCTCTGTTCCCATTTTCAGAACCCTTCCGTCTAGCCATCTCCTGATTCTATTATCAGTAATTTATTATGATCTGCATTTCCTCTGCTGTCTCCGATTGAGTGACGATTGCGTCATCTGCGAAGCCTACCATCAGTGTCCTTTTTGGTAGACTAATTTCGAGGAACTAATCGTATAAAACATTCCACAGAAGTGGCCCGATTTTCGATCCCTGAGTCACCCACATGCCGCTTCCTTCTCTAGTATATTACCTTTCCTTTCTTTGAGGTAGCTGTCAACCATTCGAAGCGAATTCGGATTGGTCCACGTCCTGACGGGGGGCTGTAGAGAAGGCTCTCAAGTGTTCCTTTCTCCATTTTTCATCTTCTTGCTTTTTCATTTCATGTCACGTGTTCTTTTCATTCCTTTTTCTTCCACACTGGCCTTCTCTGTATGCTGAATGCCCATCCATGTGTTTGCCGTGCATGGCGACCCGTGTTGAAGGGTGTGTGTCCTGGCGGTTGAGGGGCCTGTTTGTTTCCCAACTTTTCCTCGTGCTACTTTCGGCTTTGCACCTAGGGTTACGTCGTTTGCGTATATTGGGGAACATTCCTTGTAGGCTTGAATAGATTTGCTTTGGCCTCTGACTCATCTAGACGGGCAGTCGGGAGCGCTAACCCACCCCCGATCAATCGGCTCGGACTAGGTCTTGTACTGAACTCCAAGGTGAGCGGGGGGATCGACGGCGGGGCAGCGCTGTGTCATTCCCCCACTTTATTTCCATGTCAACCCTGGCACCCCAGTGGGGTGTCCCCTCATTGGACTCCATGGTGGGTGCGGACCAGGGAGATGAATTCGTCCATCTCATGGATACTCAACCGTCACCCCTGCCCTCTTCCGCAAGGAAGAGGCGATGTCACGGAAAAGCGATCGATCTGATTAGCTTTTTCTGTAGAGAAGAGGATAAACCGAAGAAACCACGGTTTCTTTTACTGCCATGCGCCCAAGAGGACACAACTTTCAAGAGTGAGCGCGGTCCGTCTCGCACTTGAAATTGAAGTCTTTCGGACAGCTCCAAGCGGTCGTGTGACAAAGAAATGGTACCATTCTCTTTGCAGCGCGCACCGACGAGCAGATCGATAAGATTGTAAAAACGAAGCACATTGCCGGCCTCTAGGTGGAAGTGACCAATCACCCTACCCTTAATCTCGTAAGGGGATGGTCAGTCACGATGATTTTGCATCTGAGAGTGAGGAGGAACTGCTCTCCTTTTTCAAGAGTGGTGTTACCGAGGTGTTCAGGATCAAGAGGAAGGAGAACGGGAGAGAGATCCCCACCCCCACTCGGATCACGTTCAACCTCCCAGCTCTCCCAGAAAGGATCATCTGCGGGTACTACAATCTTCGTGTACGGCAGTATGTCCCGAACTCTTTGCGCTGTTGTAAATGCCAAAGGTTCGGGCATAAGCAACAACGCTGCTTGGCAGTAAGCCCTTTAAGCGTCAGGTGTGACACCTCTGAATATGGAGTAAAACCCTGCATCACGAAAGTGCACTGCGTGAACTGAGAAGGAGACCATGCGTCAAACTTCAACAAATGCTCTACACTTTTGAAGAAAAGAGAGATCCAAAAGATCTCTGTGAGTGAGGTATTTTCCGAGGCCAAACGCCGGTACTTGGCAAGAACCCTGTGGATCTTTCTCGGTCTTTTGCCAGTACAGTGACGAAGCCTGTGATGACAACATCAAGCAGCCAAACTGAAACCTTACCATCCATGTGCGACGTAGCTTGCCAGGTCTCCCTTGAAGTTTTTACTCAAACCAACTCTGCCGCTCCATCGGTAAGTAGGCCCAACAAAACATCTGTTGCAGTAACTAATACAGTAATCCTTCAACATTCGCGAGAGTTAGGTTCCCAAAAAACCTCGCGAATGTTATGTCGATCTTTTAAGAAAGGCGGGTTAGGTTCCTGGACAAAGTTGGACTTACAATAAAATTAAACGATATTTTCCAGCAACCGAACGCATGAAAAAAGTGTCTAAAAAGCTGGCTGGAGAAAATGGAATTTTGTCCAGACCTGAAGTAAGTTTGGTAGGGCATTAAAACTGTGCATTGTGACGAAAGTTCAGGAATTCTATGGTAAGCGAGTACTTGTATTTAAATGAGTTTTGAGGGACCAGAAAATTTCAAAATGTCAGTCAAAACATGAGTCAAGAATACATCAATTAATTATTTATAAATTGTTTATAAATTAATATTCATATATTAATATACATAAATACTATTATTTATAAATTCAATCGTGAAGTTTCATCACCTCAAGAAGTACTTAAATTACTGCTTCATCTAAAGAAACCGACGGCCAGTAACGCAAGAAACGCGTATATTGCAGCAGTCTACTACACACTCGTTCGTAAAATATTCATATCGTTTAAAGTTACTGAAATCCTACTTTGATTTTTTCTGGAGTTATCATCAATACTCTTGTGCGTTTATAAATATTTTTAAAAAAATTTTAGCTCGTAGAGTTTACAAAAATATTCAATTTTCAAAATTTAATTTTTTTTAAAAAATTGAAAATTCAGGAAATTAAATATTTTGCAAAATCTTAAAAATTAAACATGTTTTTAAGTTCCGAATGGAATTTGAACGGAATTTCTATAATTAGTGTATTCAAATATATGATATATTTTAGTTAGTGATGTGCGTCATTTTCAGCAAATTTCATTATGCAATATTTCCAAAAATAATAAAGTTAGAAAAAAATAAAAATACACATGTGCACTTATTTGATCCATATAACAAATAGAAAATAATTAAAAATATGAAGGTCAAATTTTGGTCTTTTTTGTGCGATTTGACATGGAATGGCTCCTGTACGATGTAATCGCACGGGTTCAGCTAGTATGCTAAATTTAAACGTATCGTAATGGGCTTAACACGATTTCAAATATGTGTAAATCTTCATATTTAAGCGAATTGGTTTTTAGAAATTGTTGTGTTTTTGCAATGTATTTTTCCAATGAAGTGGCGATTTTACTTTCCCGTATACGTACGTATACACGGAGTGATATACGTAGTATAGGGAAAGTTATGAAATCCTGCGCGAAACTAGTGATGCTACAGAATGGCACAGACTTTCCCGTATTAGTTTTTTCCTTGGGTCTTCGCTAGCTATTCGGAATTGCGACATACTCTTTCTTGCCAGCTACCATCTATCACCGCCAAAAGTACATTTTTTGGTCATTTTCTTAATTTTTCGGTTTCTTATTGGTAGAACGAAAATATTAATTTTAGAATATTAAAGAACACAGAAACCTAGCCGTAAACGGCAATTTTCTTTTAAAAATTATGTGCCGTTTAAGAGAAAATGCCATTTTAGCACTACTAAAAATGCAAAATTTGAAGCACATTTTCACAGAAAATGTTTGAGTTTTCCAAATACTTTATTTGAAGTTATTTGAAGCACATACACTCACAAATATAATAATCTTTACAAATTGCTGGTAATGTGCAAATTACAGATGTGAGAGATCTTTCAAAAAAATTACAATTATGTAATTTTTGAAAAAACAAAAAAATAACTCAAATAAATTTTACGCTATACTAAAGAGTGTTTTTAGCACTATCCGTTGCAAAAGTTTCAAGAAAAAATTTGCAGCCATATACGAGAAAATGGCGTTTGAGCATTTCTGAAAATGTCGAAATTTGAGCTACTTTTCACAGAAAACGGTAGTGTTTTCGAGAAACGTTACTTATCATTATTTAAAGCATATATACTCGTAAATATAATAATGTGAAAAAATCGCCGATAATGTAAATATTAACGACGTGAGAGACAAGTAAAAAAATTTACATTTTTGTAATTTTTGAAAAAACCAACTGATAGACCAAAATGACTTTTATGTCAGTGATAGAGTACATTTAACACTATCCCTACCAGAAGTTTAAAGAAAAAATTTGAAGCCGTCTGTGAACACTGCTAGCGCCTAAACCATTCGTACGATTTCTTCCCAATAGATATTCCCCGATCGATCTGATTCTAGTCGAAGCTTGGAGATTTTGAAAAAGATTCTTCAAAATTTGGGGGTACTTTATATGAAGTTCCCGGGGATTTTCAAAATTTTCTCTAAAACGGCTCCAAATTTTTCTTTAAATTTCTTGTGTGAATAAAGTAAAATACACTTATAAACATGGCATAGGCCCGATTTTCACGGATAACTCTGAATTTTCGAAAATTTTGAAAGTTTGAATTTTTTTCGGCATCTTTCTCCAGCTACAAAATTGAAGATAGAGATTTTTTCTTCAAATAAAATTTGTTCTGCATATTGAGACCTTTCATAAAGGTCATGTAAATGTTTCTCATAATTTTAGTAGTTTTCGTGCAATATTGCGTGCAATATGTGCAACATAAAAAAATTACAAAAACAAGATTTTCTCAAAAAGGCTCCAAATTTTTTCTTTAAACTTTTGGTAAGGATAGTGGTAAATTTATTCTATTAGATGACATAAAAGCCATATTGGTCTATCGGTTGGTTTTTTCAAAAATTACAAAAATGTAAATTTTTTTTCCTTGTCTCTCACGTCGTTAATATTTATATTATCGGCGATTTTTTCAGATTATTATATTTACGAGTATATATGCTTTAAATAATGTCATGTAAAGTTTCTCGTAAACACTACCGTTTTCTGTGAAAAGTAACTCAAATTTCGGCATTTTCGGAAATGCTCAGACGCCATTTTCTCATATATGGCTGCATATTTTTACTTGAAACTTTTGTAACAGATAGTGATAATTACACTCTTTAATATGACGTAAAGTTTATTTTGAGTTATTTTTTTGTTTTTTCAAAAATTATATAAATGTAAAATTTTTTAATGATCTCTCATATCTTTAATACGCACATTATCCGCGATTTGTAAAGATTATTATATTTGTGAGTTTAAGTGCTTCAAAAAACTTCAAATGAAGTATTTTGAAAACTCAAAAATTTTCTGTGAAAATGAGCTTCAAATTTTGCATTTTTAGTAGTGCTAAAAAGCCATTTTCTCTTAAACGGCACATAATTTTTAAAAGAAAATTGCCATTTACGGCTAGGTTTTTGTGTTCTTTAATATTCTAAAATTAATATTTTCGTTCTACCAATAGGAAACCGAAAAATTAAGAAAATGACAAAAAAATGTGCTTTGGGCGGTGATAGATTGTAGCTGGCAAGAAAGAGTATGTGGCAATTCCGAATAGATAGCGAAGACCCAAGGAAATAGAAAACTAACACGGGAACGTCTGTGCCATTCTGTAGCACCACTAGTTAATTCGACCTTTCCTGTTAACTAATTGGGGAACTTCGTGACATCGCTGTTCAGACAAACTAGTCTTCTCTCCGCTTCTTATCTCTCACTAACTACACATTTGTTCGTCATCACACTGTTTACCTTCCACCACAGTGCGAATACATTTTACTTTCAATTCTTTCTTAACATCTGACCACAAATGCCGGAGTAGTACCCTAACAAACGGGCCACTGACCGCGGACGGATATATCCTTCCTCTTCCTTATCCTATCTACTCCCTTACAAACTCTTCATACACTACAGCATCACATATGACGGGAGGATATAGTTTGCCTAGCCTAGGAAGATGCACCGTTTAGGGGAATCCCCAAAGAAGGAAGTCACTGTTAAGCCGACGTGTATGTCGGTGCCGGATTTCACCATCCAGCAGGGGAGGAACTCTGCCACCTCCTGACATAAAACATTAAGTACATACACAGATAAATAACCCTAGCAATTGAAGTGCCCGGAAACTTATATCAGTTAATCAATCAATCTGGAATCCTCTGCCGCCCTTGCGCTGTTTGGTTTACATATAACACATTTTACTAGAAGAAAAGTGAAAATATACAAGGAGAATGTATTTATAACTTTAATAAGCAATTAATAAATACAAATTGTTTTATGTGAAGACATTTGCAGGGTTGCAAGATGTTTGGAGAGCTTTCCAAAATAGTAGTGTCCAAAATATTCGACAATTAGCAGCTTAAAACAACGTTCAAGACATAACTATTCTAGAAAGTGATCTGTTTAGGTCATTTTCTTTCAGGACTTTGTGTTCATGTCTTGGTCATTATGGAATTTGGTCTTTCTTTGCAGCAAGTAAACAGCAAAGGAATGTTAGTTTTGTGGCTATTGTGGGTGGTTATGAACAATATTTATCTCCAATAAATTGTTATTTTCTGGATTGTTTGACATGTAACAACATTATTGTTTTTGTTTACTAATTTCAAAATTAATGAGATGAAATTAAAAAGTGGAAAATGTGTTAAAAGTTCAGAAAAGATCTGTATTCGAAGATTTATTGCAGATTTTGTATTGGAGAATTTCTTAATTTCAGGATCAGATAGATCATCTCCAGAAATTTGGAATAACTTCAGATACCATAAATTCTAAGATGGGCATAAAGGAACGAACTAGAGTTATTTCAGACTTGCGGAGTATGCAGCCTAGTATTCGCCTTTTATATGTCACTCCTGAGCAAGCAAGCACAGACACATTCAAGGTATTCATTTTTTCTTTTTGGTTACCTAATGTTTACAAACTAATTGTAAATTAAATTAAGTATCTTATTTTCTAAATAAATTTTTAACTAACATATAATGTTAAAATTGTTACAGAATTTGCTGGAAGAACTTCATAAGTACAATAAATTGTCGTACATCGTTGTTGATGAAGCACATTGTGTTAGTCAGTGGGGACACGATTTTCGCCCTGATTTTCTCAAACTTGGTCAAATTCGAGTGAGATATCCTGATGTTCCATGGGTAGCATTAACTGCTACTGCAAGTGCTGCAGTGAGTATTTAATTTTTTTGAAAGAAAGGGAGAAAGAATTGAAATATAAATATACATTTTTTTGTCAAAATACAATTTTTTTTATCTACTCTTGTGAATTGCAGTAAAAACTGTATACATGTATACGATTTTGAGATGAATAATAGTAGGCCTTCGCTTTTTACTTTTGCACCCTCACTTCATAAGAAGATAAAGTATTGAAATCTGGCGCCAAAAAACGGCGAATTTTGGGGAGAAAAAATTATTACCGGGCCCTGTTAATGAAAAAGTGGATAAATCTTTTTCCTATGTGTTGTAAATTACTTCCTCTAATACAGTGTGTTGTTAGAATCCATGTTTTGTGGGTTCTTGATACCAAAAAATCGAACTTGACTAAATAAATAAATAATAAAAAAAATAAAAAAACAGACAAAGCTTTGTCTCTCAATATGGTAAAAATTACTCCCAAGAAATTAATAAATGAACAATCAGATTTTTTCCAGGAATCTATGCCATTTTTTCTCCACCTCTGTCATGAATCTTATGGAATTTAAAAGCGAAGTTTGGATTGATTTTGCCGACAAAACAACTAGTGTATTTTTGCAAGCATGTTCAGAGAATACCCACTGGTGGAAAGACGTATTTACAAATATACTTTAATTACTTAAATTAAGGCGCTATTACGCGTCGCTATGCGTGTCGAATTTCAGAACGAAACTCCGGCCTTTGGCCTACGCGATAAACATAAAATAGTTTTGAGTCCACTGCGTAATTTCCAAAGCATTTTCAAAGTAACTCGGACACTGCAGCCTTCGAAATTTGCATAAAATGCCGTGCATGTCGAAAACAGACTATTAAGGTAATACGTTTTTGTTCCAGTCACCATTTTAAACATGTACTTTCGACTTTCATAATTTCTACTATATACAAATTCATAATTTTTGTTCTGTTCTTCAGTCACCTTACTGTTGGCAGAATGTCGTACGTAGGTTTTATAATAGATTGGCAATAGATTTCAACATATAAAGTATGTTTGCCGCGTAGATTCCCTGTAAGTAGACTTCAGTCCAAAAATCAACGTAATTTATGTTACTAAAAAGTTGAGAAAAACTGAACTGAAATATTTTATTAACTGAAACACAAACGAAAGTTTTTAAAAAAATTGTTTGATACCTCGAACATAACAGTTTACATTGCAGATCGCATATAATATAATGCAAGCTTCTGAATGTTGGCCTTATTCACAAAATTTTAGAAAAATGTGTGGACATTTTGTATTGATTGTATGAAAATGTATGGATACTTTAATGCTTTTTTTTAGGTTGTTGAAGATATAATATCAAACTTGAAACTTAAAAAACCTGTTGAGAAGTATAAGACTCCATGCTTTCGATCTAATTTATTTTATGATGTTGTATTCAAAGAATTAATGGAAGATCCTGTGGAAAATTTGAAAGATTTTGTGCAAGATTGTTTAGATAGTGAGGTGAGTAATCAAATGTAATATAACAAATATTTTATGAGATTCATAATTTCCTTTATGGGTCAATCCATTTTAAATGGTCCAGAATTTAATAAATTGGTTCAACCATCTCAAAAAACTGATAATTTGTACATAAATTTCCATATATTTTGGCTGTTCAAAAAGATCTTTAATATATATTTATTGTACCTGATTTACAGGTGGCGCCATTTTTGTTTTACGCTGTGCGCCAGGTTTCGCGTTTGTAGACATTTACTCTTCTCTGAATTACTCAGCTCTGAGTTGTTCTATCATTCTAGAATAAAAGGCATTGAATTTAATAAACTCTGGCCTACAAATCGAAATTTACCTATCTTCCATGTTTTTATTTGGGAGAAATATTTAGAACCAAATTTATGGAACGCGAATGTACGAAATTCGATTTTCAGAGAGAAATTTCTCAAAGAAGGAATACAATCACAGCCTTAATTTTTTCCGTGCTTTTACACATAACAGTATAGTTAAAAAATGGAATTTGTAAATGGGTTTGAATGGCTTTTGTAAAATATCGTTGGAAAATCGCGTACCACTTAAAAATTACATCTTAAAAATTGGATAAAAATCTGAAAAGTGCACACATGCTAGATCACTGTGATATCAAACTTCAGTCAAAATTTCAGGTTTTAGATTTAACTCTTTAAGTATTTTTGAAACAGTTGTAAACTTTTGAAAGAAAAAAAAAAGCTTCATTTCCATATTGAGGATACATCCAAGTAGTAATTTTTTGGAACTATTTTAAACTAAAATCTACACTGATTTAAAATAAGTAATTATACTTTATTATTAATAAACATAAAGGTGGCCTTATATATAATTTTCAATATTACAAATTTTTTAATTTAAAACAAACTTATAACTTGACATCTGAACTTGTGTGCAATTTTTAGTAGTAATTTCTCAAAGGTAAAAACCTAAATCAATATTATATAGAATCAGTATTGTATATTTTGCGGTAATGCTATTTATGAACTAGTTTAATTGTTTGTCCTCTGGTTAGAATTATTCGTACCGTATTTTGCCTCACAAATTACTAATACTTTCCCTAAATTTTCAAGAGAAAACAAATGTCTCTTACCGGTCAAGATCGCTTTCCTTTCACGGAAAGTGAAACGTTTATGTTAGAAGCAGAGGCAGGCTTTTCCATGAAGTCAGGAAGTAGTGTCATGGAGACTTTTAAAGCAAGATCCTTGTTCTGTATATTAATTTCTGCCTGTCTTATAGATTAACACAACTTAAAATTATTATCATCCTTGTCTGTTGTGTCGACACAGAAGAAATAATTTAAAAGTAGCCACAGACAAAAGAAATTAGGCAAATTAGTCTCATTTAAGATTTTTAAAAGTAAAATATAGGCACACAAAAATTATTGTTGAAATATGCTTTTTTAGGCGCTATACAATTACTGGCTTTTAGTTCAAATAATCCTAAAATGTATATATAAAACTTCACTTAGTACAAGGTGTCCAGGAAAACTAGTGGCACTAGAGAATAGCACAGACTTTCCCGTATTCGTTTTCTATTTCCTTTGGACTCGGCAAGCTATTTGAACATGCCACATATTCTTGTCAGCTACCATCTATCACCACCCAAAGTACATTTTTTTGACATATTTTTAATTTGCCGGTTGAAATGCTAACATATGGATAGATCAGTGATCTTTCAGTCAGTGAATACATGTATGTTCTATACCTCTCAACACAGACAAAAGTAATGATTATTAAATAGGTTTTGAATAATTTCTTAAAGTCTAATTTGTAAACATGAACTCTACTATGAGTAAATAAAACATCTTTATCTTATCACTGCCACCATCTCGTAATTCACCAATAATGTAGTTTTCAAATATCCTATGCAGCATTGTTGCGCCAATTTCAATAAAGCTTTGTGAATTGCTTGATAGAAATATATCATGCATTGAGAATACAAATTGTGAATTTAACAAGAATTTTTTATAAATTGTAAAATACTATTTTTTGTTTGATGTATTAATCTTGTCGTTTCCAATTTGCTTTATAATCGTCCTAAATATAAAGTATAACATTGGGCGACTAATTTTGATGTCCAATTACACCAAAAATGTCAATGACAACCCTTTTATTTGAATTTTAGACTACGAAAGGTTGTGGAATAATATATTGTCGAACACGTGATGCAACTGAAGAGGTTGCCCAGGACCTTTGCAGGAAAGGAATTAAAACTGCTGCATATCATGCAGGTATGTTTTCATTTATATTAGTAGTTGAATTCTCTATGAAATTTATAAATTTATTATCATTTTCAGTAGGGGACAGTGTACCTTCGTGTGTTCTTTGTCATGTGCCCTTGTTGTTTGTCGAGGTAGTATTCTAAAACAAGCTTATTATGAAGCCATTTAATTCTTGACACCAACATATTTTGGGCACAGAAAAGTAGCATTTTGCTATGTTATTTCCATTTTTTTTATGTTCATGATTAAGGTTGCCAAATATTCACTATTTGAGTGAACTGTTCACTATTTCTTTCTCTGATTCACTAATTGAAATGTGGAAATAGTGAACGTGTAAAAAGATCCTATCCAATAACGAAAAAAAAACAACTTATTGTTTCAGTGAACAAGTGTTAGTAGAGCTTTCAGTCTTTATTATGACAAGTTTCTATTCTTGATTAGAGATGACTACTCCGATGCCAATCCTGGCTATTGCGCAAGTCCATGCAGTTGCCTTAGTTTGGTAACTATTCTTAATACATATGTCTTTGTGCAAGATCGCAGCACTGCAAACGTAAGCTAAATGTGTGTGTCATAAATGCCTTTGATGCACGTACTACTTTAATGAACTTCTGATGAGAGCTTGCCCTAATGCGCACAGAGAATTTTATTTGAAGTAATATATAAAAGATTTATTTGAATATTTATAATTAATATACGAAAGATTTATTGCATTTTATGCAAAAGCAAAGCTCAGCTTCACACTTGTCTATATTTTAAATAATAAAGAGAATGTATCATGATTCAAAAATTTCTCCCCCCCCCGGTTCACTATTTTCTGAAAACATTTCTGGCAACCCTATTCACGTTTAGTGAAACTGCACAAATCTGAGAAGACATGTTGATTGTCTACAATATTGTGAGTATTTCCGTGTATTTATTTTCATTTTAAACATAATTGATAATGTACCACCATGACTTTTTCTGAACTGCACATCAACTTGAACGTTTATCCAAATACTCCAATGCTACCAGTTCTTTTCCATAAGGGTCAATCCATTTTAAGTGATCCAGAATTTAATAAAGTGGTCGCTCGACCATTTCGAAAAAAATTTGTATTTTGTACATAAATTTCATTATGTTTTGGCTGTTCAAAACCATCTTTAACCTTTTTTTTTATTGTACTGGTTTACAAATGACAGCCATTTTTGTTTCGCGCCGTGCGCCATTTTTCGCGTTCGCAGACATTTACTCTTTTCAAAATTATTCAGCTCTGGTTGTTCTAGCATTCGATTCAGCATACTCTGGCCTGCAAATCAAAGTATTATTACCTATTTTCTGTTTTTATTTGGGATATATTTGCAACCAAATATATGGAATGCGAATGAGCAAAATTCGATTTTCAGAGAGTAATTTTTCAAAGAAGGAATAGAATCTAAGCCTTAATTTTTTCTGTGCTTTTACACATAGTATAGTTAATTTTTGTAAAATATCAGTGGTATAGAACGTGCCCCTTGAAAATTACATCCTTTTGAAAATTGAAAATTTGGATTTTTTTCCCAATTTTGAATTGTAATATCTCTGTTGGGGGACCAGATAAAAATCTGAAAATTGCACACATGCTAGACCGCTATCATACCAAACTTCAGTAAAAATTACAACTTTAGGTTTTACTCGAAGTACTTTTTTAAAAATTGAAAACTTACGAAAAAAAAAGGCTTCATTTCCCCATTGAGGATACTTTGTGCCAAGTAGTAATCACATTATTTTGAAGCTATTTTAAACTAAAATCTACATCGATTTAAAATAATTAATTATACTTAATATTTAATATATATGTGTATATATATATATATATATATATATATATATATATATATATAAGTGGCCTATTATATAATTTTCAATATTGCGTATACTTTACTCTAAAACAAACTTTGCTGGCGCACTTTCCAGCAAACATCCTCGGGAGAAGTTCCAGAAAGTATTAAACTTGCAATAAATCGACTCGTTTAATTTGTGCATACCAACAGTCCAATTTTTGAAGACGAATTTAGTTTTAAGTGCTCGATTAAGCGAAAGATAAATGTTTTTGGAATGGATCGCATTGTGGTCGGTCTATCGAGTGTCCGTCCATAGCTGGTGCACATGCGAGTCAATGGACGCGTGAGGAAGAGTAGGGGTACTGGGAGTTGGGTGGGGTAGCGTGCTGCTACAGGTTCGGCAGAGTCGGCGGCTTTTAATTAAGCTAAGAATACAGACCCTTTCATCTGATTTCATAAATTAGTTTTGTTTGCTGAAAATATTTTTTAAAAAACTCTCTATTTTCGCTTGGGCACAATTGTATCTTCCATTATCAAAGTAAAAGTTGTCTTAGACAAGAATTAAAATCCTGATACGTGCAAATCGGCTCTACATTACATTCCATAGTTTTCCTCGTTCATGAAATATTTTGAAGACGTAAAATGTATGTGATAGTTCGGACAAACATGCCTCCCCCTCCTAATTCGCAACCCACCGGCCGCCATTGCTCTAACTTTCTCCTATTTAAACCCAATCGAGAATCTATGGGGACCACCTCGATCGGGCTGTTCGCGCCATGGATCAGCAACCGAGAAACCTAGCACAGCTAGCCACGGTAGTGGAGTCGGCATGGCTCCACAACCCAGCCGGTTCCATTCAAAACCTAATTGATTCACTTCCTGCACGTCTCGCAGCAGTCAGCGCTGCAAAAGGCGGTTATTCAGGAGTTTGACGAGTGGTCACATTAATGTGACTGGACTGTGTGTAGGAGGTATCATCTGCATTAGGTATAAATACTAATGTTTTCAGGATCATCATACTAAATAATATTTATTACCGAAATATTTCCCCTTATAGGCTTGAGGGAATCAGAAAGAATTAAAATTCAAGAGGAGTGGATGAGTGGAAAATACCCAATTATTACTGCAACTGTCAGTTTTGGAATGGGAGTAGATAAGAGTACTGTGAGGTAAGTAAATGGTGTAGTTCTATAAATTTCATACGCTGTATTGTTGCATTAACAAATTAACGTCGAAATGTAAGAAAAGATTTAACATATCTAGAATCGCATTTTCTTCGGTTTATGGATCTCAGTCTCTCTTTCAGACATAAAATAGGTAAAATTATGATAAAAATGGCAAATGTTTGAACAATAGACAATCTAGATCAAGAAAACATCTTTCTTTTATGTAAATCTTTGATAGATATATTAAGTGGTTTTAATGGAAACAGCGCTACAGATCATTTCTATTAATGTACTGGTTTCTGTTAATAAAATCATTCTTCCAACAACTACAAAATATAAGATAGAGATTTTGTCTTCAAATAAAATTTGTTCTCCTTAGTGAGTTCTTTCATTAAGATCCTGTACATGTTTTGAAAATTTTAGTAATTTTCGTGCAACATTGCGTGCAATATGTGCAATTAAAAAAAAAACAAACACTTTTTCTGAAAAACTGTCCCAAATTTTTTCTTTAAACTTTTGATAAGGACAGTACCTAATGTACTCCACGAGATGACATAAACGCCATACTGCTCTATTCTTTTTTTTCAAAAATTACAAAATCGTAATTTTTTGACCTATCTATCACGTCGTTAATATTTATACTACCGGCGATTTGTTCACATTATTATATTTATGAGTGCATGTGCTCTAAATAATGTCAAGTAAAGTTTGTCAAAAACTCAACCATTTTCTGTAAAAAGTAGCTCAAAATTCCGCATTTTCAGAAACGCTCAAACGCCATTTTCTCTAAAATGGCTCCAATTTTTTTCTTCAAATTGTCTAACTGATTAATTGCACTCTGTAATATGACGTAAGGTTCAATTTGGGGTATTTTTTCGTTTGATCAAAAATTACACAATTGTAAATTTTTTGATAGATCTGTCACACCGTTAATATGCACATTTCCAGCAATTTGTAAACGATATTGCATTTGTGAGTTGATGTGCTTCAATAGTTCTAATGATGTTTTTCGAAAACTCAAAAATTGTTTGTGAAAAATAGCTTCAAATTTGGCATTTACAGTAGCGCTTTAACGCCATTTTCTTAAATACGGCTGCAAATTTTTCAAAGAAAATTGCCATTTAAGAGAATGTTTTATTGTTTTTTAATATTCTTAAAATAATATTTCTGTTCTACTATTAGGACACCGAAAAATTAATAAAATGTGAAAAAAATGTACTTTTGTGGCTATAGATGGCAGTTGAATTGAAAGTGTCTTTTTGTATCGTGTTAATGTAAAATTGACCATATTCGGACTAATGTTGCCCCCTGCTTGAGTCAAATAAGTCATGTTTGATCATCATAAAATTGTTGTGTAATAACGTGGGCACCACCTCAGCCAAAAATACTACGTTGATAAAAATGCCATTCAATATTTATTCGTTATTTTCTAAAAAGTAGCCGAAAAGGCCGAAAAAATGAGGTTTTTTGGGGTTTGTAGCACATCTGAACTCATTTTAAAAACGGTTTTATTGGTGCCAATGTTATTCTTGCATCGAAAACTAACTTTTCTCTAAGCTTCTACAAATATCTTCATTGCAGCGGAATGGTGAATAAAGAAATCATTTAGAGCATTGCGAAAGAAATGTGGGTCGTAAATAGTGATGGCGCGCGGCGCAATTTTAGCCGATTACAGTGAAACAGTTAAATTGTGAGAAGCAAAGATCATATAGTAGAGATTTCGAACTCTAATTTTATCTGAATTGAAAGTACGTTGGATAAAAATGTACGGAGCTTTAGTCAATTGAAAAGAGTCTATTTCTATGGTTTTAACGTAAAATTGGCCATATTCGAGCTAATGTGGCACACTGTTTGAGTCAAATAAGTATTGGTTGATGATCATAAAATTGTTGCGGGGTAACATGGGAACCACCTCACCCCAAAATCAGTTGATAAAAATCACATTAAATAATATTTATTCGTTATTTTCTAAAAAGTAGCGAAAAAAGGTTGAAAAATGGGATGTTTATGGGGTTTGTGACACCCCTTAACCCATTTTAAAAACAGTTTTATTGGTGCCAATGTTGTTCTTGCATCGAAAACTAACTTTTTTTCACTTAGCCAATCTGAATTTTATTCTTTTCGGTACAGCCTAATGTAGCTACATGAAAAATTATAATTGTCATTTTTATGTTGATATTTGCATGCAACATAGTTATATAGAATTCACATAGTTATGTAGAATACACATAGTTAATTCAGTTATATAATAATATACATAGTTACATAGAATTCACATAGTTCTGACAACACTGCGATGGAAACAATGAGTTGTTCGCTTGTTGGTTGAATTAGACGGTTTCAGATAATAGTGTTAATAATAATGTTAGTAGCGTAGAAAGTGCAAAATTTCAATACTACGTAGCTGTTTTCAATAACGCGGGAAAGTATGTGTTGTTGTAACATCACTAGTTCAATTTTTTTTCCACGGATAGAGAAAAGGACACTTAAAAATGGTTACAGGTCTCATTTCCGTTGTACTATTAGAATTTTCGAAAGTTGTGTATTGGAAATAATGTGAGAGAGAATTCGATTTTAAAGCATTCATAGGCTCGAGTGCGGCAGAGCGACTGCATCATAAAACGTAAAGTGCATGGTAAAAAGATATCGGTGAGTTACTCCGGCGCACCGATTTTTGCTTGTTCTTCGCAGCACCAGTTTGCGTCTCGAAACACGTGACCACAACACGGGCACTTCATTTGAATAGCCAGACCAGACGGTGGCCGCCATGTTGTACGGAGAGCGAGAAGTTTCGAAAAACGTCCAACATAATACGAGTATGTGAAAGATGCAGTATTTAAAAGAAATGCTTCGTGTACAGTGACTTTACAACAAGGTGATAATTTTTGTATCTGGCTTCATTAAACATTTCCGCTAATATTGTGACACAAACTGGTGCATGAAGCAATTTGGCTGAAGTCGGATACGATGCACAAGAGTCCCCCCCCCTTGGTAAAGCGCACAGCGTTTTAACTCGATATTCGAGTCTCGATGCGGGAAAAAAATTGTTGGTTAAAATACTTTTGCAGGCTCATAAGTGTATTGCAGAACTGTTACAAGTAGTGCGTGAAAGTATGTGCTGTAGCATGAAAGTAGCACCTCTATTTTATGTTATGTGATTTTGTATATTGATTATATTGGATATTGGTTTTGATTGCAAGATATTCGATTGTAGATCTTTATCTTTATCTCTCTATCTGACACTACTGGTTACATGGTTGCTTAGCAGTTTCTAGTTAGTCTAGCTTGATTGTAATACGATTGTCAAAATCAATTTTTTTATGTGTAGTATTTGTTGTATGTTTCAGATTTGTTGTTCACTGGAGCATGCCACAGAGTGTGGCAAGCTATTACCAGGAATCTGGCCGTGCCGGGCGAGATGGCAAATCTTCTTTTTGTCGCATTTATTATTCTAAGAGAGAAAGAAATGCTGTTGACTTTTTGCTGAAGAGAGATGTGAGTTCTGCAAAAACAGAGTCAAAAAAGAATCAGGCTGTAGCGGCGTACAAGAGCTTTGAAAAAATGGTTGAGTACTGTGAACAAGTAAAGTGAGTAGTATTCTGATTTAATCAATGAACTAAATTAATTAAATTGAAAATCTTCAATAATAGATGAATACAAACTACTCTTCTTAGTGACAGCCCTTTAAGGGTGGAGACATGACACCCCCCTTAATAACGCCATTGAACACTGGTGCATATTACTATAGACTGACTGATTTCTGGAAAACACAAAGAAATGAAATGCTGGAAGTATACCAGGAAAATGCTGAGAAATGGCTGGTCATGCCAGAAAATGGCCTTTTGATTCGAACCTGAACCTTGCTTGAAGAAATAAAAATGAAAGATGTCTTTACCAAAGTTTTGAACACAGAAAAGACGGTAAAGTCATCTTTCATTACCACATTGGTATTCTAATTGTCACATCATTTGACCAGTTATCTGAGTAGTATAGTACACAGAGCAGAGATGCAAACCATTACAGATGACCCATATTGTACACATTGCATTATGGTTTTGGAATTTGCCTTCTTTAGATATTTCTCAGAGGTAAAACTGTTATCCCCCTTATACACAACAGGCCTTGGAAACATGATATTTCCTTTTTTATAAGAAACCATGGACACAAAACTCTGCAAGAGAATTACTACAGGCTAGAGAATTACTTCCTGCGGAGGGGCATCAACAAGATTTAAGACGATAAACAGAAATTCACAGTTTATGGCATATTTGGATTATCAGGCACAAAACTCGCCTGCAAAACACAGCATTAAAGCACAGAAAACTTCACTATTGTGCATACCTCAGAAATGTTGCGCCCTAGAGACTTAAAAACAGTTTTTTTGGGATACCTATAAGGGACCCAAGATGTTTTTTTTCCATACCGCAATCTACAAAATGAGACTGTTTTGGACGTTGTATTGCATTTTCCGTCATTCCCTAGCACGGATCGCCTGAATCGCTGAAAGTTGGGTTCAAGAGAAGCTATTTTTATTTTTGAAACAATGGTTTAGAGAGTTCTGTTTTTGGTAGATTGCAGTTTGTGCGGAAAATCGTCGAGGGTCCTTCTGTTCATTTTTTTGGCTTTTCTGGCATCAGAAATCCTGTTGGGAAGATCCCGAACATTTGAGAGAACATTTGGGGGAACATGTGACAATCTTTGGTGAACCTTTAAGGAATCATATAGGGGATCATATTGAGGACGTAAATGCGTGGATACCTGTCAGGGATCATGTGAACACGCAAGTGAACATGTGGTAAACAAGCGAAGGAACATGCAGTGGACATTTTAATATTTACTATTAAATGCTATTTACACGAAACACGGCCTAGCTTACAAACCAGATACTTACGAGCTAATCTAAATGTACTTTGTCTTACTTCCAAACTTCACAGTTTGAATTTTCGAGGCTCTTCTGCATCTCTTGCTTTATATTTAGACAGTTATAATCCCATGAACTCATGTAAACACTATGTACACTTTCACGTACGCCATCGTCCGCCTCATTTTAATCGCGGCTGCAAGAGCCCTCCACAGCTCCTCTGACGCCGACCAGAGGATATTGTCTAGGTGTTTACGCCCGCCTGTTCTCGACTGGGACGAGATCATCCTGGGCGGTGTGGCGGAAGTAGCACGCAGCGCTCTCCGCATTGGCATCGGCGACAGTGAGCTCTTGTAATACGGCGTTCTCGTCGTTCGAGGTAAATGCATGGTGCAGCAGCGCTCTCGCCTGGCACCACCCGCCCAGGGAGCCTGATCACTGTGGGTGGGACACTGATCTCCCACAAGTTCCTGGCTGATAAGATGGGGCGAATGTTTTCGGCTTTCGCCGCCTTCTAATCATAGCCCCCACCGAGGCATCAACGATAATCGCTTGATGGTCTTTGGCCAGCTCGAAGTCCGGACGTTTGTGCTCTCTGATCGCTTGGTCTTCAAGGAGCAACGGCCACCCACTCGCGGCTGCGGCTGCTCTGAACATGTTTCAGAATTCTATTGTGTCCGCATCCACCAGATCAGGGAGCGGGTGCGGTACTCCGAGATCGCATGGACGATCGTATCGGAGGCGGGAAAGTAAAGGTTATCGGCGTGCTTGCAGCCACGGCGGCACTAGTGTCTGGCGGCGGCTCAGCGCGTGGTCAGGGGCGGGGCGACGCGGGGCGGCAGCGTCGGGGAATGCGGCGAACGCTTCAACGCCACCGACATCCGAGGGCTCTTGGGTTCGGCTGACCAGCGCTCGGTTGCAGGTCACGTGTGCTCGACGTGCCATTCAGGGGTAGGGCGATGGGCAGCCACCAGTTGCTGGCCGACCAGTTGCCGCTACCCGCGCACCGTGGTGCGTTCGTTGCCCGGATCTAGGGCTGCTCCGGGGCGGTGCCGTCGGCTGCCCTTGCATTGTGGATTGCATGCGCAAGGCGCCCGCTCGGGGTTGCAACGTCGCTGCACGTTGTAGCGGGCCAGGAGTGCCATTGATCTTGGCGGGAGGCAGGCAGAATAGTGGAAGGCCGCCTCCTTGCGCGGTTACAGGCGTTGACTGCTTCGGGGTGGTACCGCTGACCAGAAGAGGTAGGGGCCATTGGCCGAGTGCCTCGCCGAGGTGGGTAGTACGCTATTGTTGCGTGCGTGGCACTGTGTAGCTCGCAAGTGGGGCCGTGGTGTTAAGTATGATTTCTGCTCCCGACTCGAGGAGGCTTTTAAGCGGAAGTTCGACCTGATTCTGTAGCTAGAGCCAGCTAGAGGCTGGGCGAGGGGGTCCTCTTCCTTAGCACCGTAGAACTCCGCCCAAACCTTCCAAGGCCGATCCCAGATCTGCAACTTCGTCGTCGCCGTCCTCTGCAACACTAATCTGCCGTCGGCGGCGTCGCGGGGCGTACAGGTGCCTCTCTCAGCTCAATGACGGAGAGGCCGAGCTCTTCCTTTGTTTCTAGCGGACACCACTGCTTTTGTAGGCGTCTTGTCACTTGCCGGGACCATGTACAGAACGAGCGGCGCGGGGCAGTACGGGCGTTTTGGCTCCATTTAGGGAACGACATGTCACCTGTGCTGGTACACACTCGCTGGCAGTGCGTGACCTCCTCAACAAGGTCGGCCATCGCATGCACCCCTATCACCGGGTCGCGCCTGGTCAGTAGCTTATATGCGCTGTCCACTGCCCAGATGTCAGCTTTCATGGTCGCTTTCAGCATTCCGACAACTCCCTTGTCCCCGGCGGCGTATAAGAAAGCCGTGGAGGCGGCGACGGGGAGAGACAGGAACTGCCAGTCTCTCGCACGAACTGCAAGGTAGTACGGACCGAGTATACTTTTTGTGTACCGGCCCATGCGGAGCGGAAACACCATGGTGGACTACACAAGCTGGCGCAGTGCATCAAGCTTCTGATGGTCATGCAGGTGTGACGCTGCTACGTTGTCCAGGATGCGGACCTGCTCTGGACCAGGTTTTCATTTGGCTAAATCCAACAGGCCATCTCAGGTAGCTGGCGCTCTTACCGGACTCCATGGCGGGGATGATGACCTCCCCCGAGCGAAACGCAAACTCCTGTACCTGCCGACTTATTACACAGAGGGTGCGGCATTTGGAGGGCTTAAGGCGGAGGCCCAGGTCTGCAAGGAGTTCGCAGGTGCCGTCGAGGACAGTTGCAGGCCCGCTGGGGTCGTGGCAGTGCCAAATCGTCGGCTAGGCCAACACAGGGGGCGGTCAGCAGGGGGCTAGGCCGGAAGGGGCTGACACTTGGACTGCGCGGAGAACGGGGTCAATTAGAATATTAAAGAGAGGTCCACTGATACGGCACCCCTACCGGAGGCCGTACTGCATACGGATTGGGGCAGTGAGTACCGACTCCGGCCGCCACTTTCGCGGCGTTTGGCGCCGCTGGTTGGGTCGACCCGAATGCATTGTGAAAATCCAAGAGCGCCGAACACATGTTAGTCCGACCGATTCGGGCGCGCTGGAGTTCACGACCGACAAGATATTCTGTTCCAGCACGCCGTCCAATGGGGGTAGTCCCTTTTGTGCCGCCGAAAGGATTTAATTCTCCTCAACCCATCGGCCAAGGCCCCGTGTCCTGAGTACAGCTTTACATCGTTGACATTAAGGCATCTCGAATTTGTTTCTTTGGGAAACCAACTCCGGATGGGTGTCTTGTCCGTTAGGATCTAACCTCTCCCCGTATAGTGGTGCAACTGGACGACTATTGCCGAATCTCGTCGGCACGCAGCACAAAGCCTGCTCATTCGATGCCCTAGTCGGGTCGCGATGCTCCAGCTGACATCCCTCCTAACCAGTGTGGTTAGTACGAATTCTTTATAGTACCTCAGCATGCACCGGGGCGAACCCCCACCCAGGTACCCATTAAGTTATCGGGCCACTTTATTAACGGCGAGGCTACGCCGTAGCACGTTCGCTTATTGACGTACTACTGGAGCATGTTCGCCTATTGCTAGACTACTCGTGCATTTTCGCCTTTCGTTAGACTACTTGATGTTCTGCACCTGGCCCGATGCTTTTCGGCGGCTTTCCGCTGCCCCTGTCCAGCCTACTCACTTTCGGATGGACTGGCACCAACCCACTGGCTTTCCCAGCTGCCCAGTAACTGCGTACTTGTTATCACTTTCTTACACAAAGGGCAAAATAAGGTCTTTTGGGATGGGGCGGGGTCCGCAACGACGGTATTGATTTATTTATTTATTCACGTCAAAAATAGTTAAAAACTGTGTGACGAGCTATGGGGAGAAGTGAATTCTGTGCACATTTTCATAGTTCTGTGATCTCTATCCTAAGCCATATTCTAGTCGAATTTTGAATACAGAAAAAAAGAGCGTTTTTTTCAAGTTCTGATGACAAAATATTCGCTCCTATATAATAAAAATTTATTTTCAAAGGTAAATTAGCTATAAATTTGTGCCCTTACCCCTCACCATGTTATTCATGACAGAATAATACTTTTTGCCGATAATTTGAATAACTATATTTTTCACTGAAGTTTAGAAGACGTGCACAAATAATGAAGTTACATTTATGAAGTTTCGTACAGGATCGGCTGTACGATGTCATTATGGTGTATTTGTGCTACGACCGTTCGACACAGTGATAGTGCTACGCGATCATACTAAGGCCCGGCGCTGGAAGCTGCAACTCTTGGTGTGGCCGGGGATCGCTGCGTTCGTCCCGCAGCCATTGCATTGCACCTCCGTGTGGTAGTTGCCGTGTTTTCTATCAACGTGGGATATGCACTACCGCTATCCCTCATTCGTCTCCGTCACTTCTGATAACTGGTCCCCGGGCGACTGGGCAGAGAGGGCATATTCTTTTTGGGGGAGGAGGCAGGGAAGCCCGAACAGTGCGTTTATATCCAGCATTGGTTGAATCCTGGCGAGTAAAATTTTAGCAGTTCCGTTTCAGTTTCCGCTCTACTACTATCACCGCTGCTTTCCGCTCTGTCACGGCAATGGATGCTGTCCGTCACCGGTTCTTCCCTGTTCTACCTCCCTGTATCATTGGACTCTGTGCCAGTTGTGTTTTTTTAACCACACCCTCTCGTTTTCTTACAAGTATCGCACCAGTTTATTAAACCTCGGAGCTTCTTGTTCCGGCGAGCTTACTGCGGGACGGGCTTGGAGGCGAGGGACGTGAACGGTGTGGGAGTGGCGTCGTTGTGGGTGAATTTTGCCCCAGAGTAGTGGTATGCGGCAAAGGCGGGCACGCGGAGGAACATGTTGAGAACATGCGAGGGGAATATTTCAGGGAACATGTAGGGAAACGTGCAACGTGAAGTGCTGCATAGAATTGAATGAAGATTCAGCTCTTCTGGTGGTCTCTACCTCATTGCAGGATGGCAGTAAACGAGAAATCTATTTAAAATTTAAATGACACAATAACAGACGCATCATGACATACGCATCATCTAATACTTTAACAGTGTGGGTTCTGTCCTGAAGCTGGGATCCGGTATGAATCTATTTTCACTTTTGAAAAAGTAATTTACAAAGTGCGAAATGTTTGCTCAGTCCAACCAGTTGTATAGTATTCTTTTAATTGTACCAGTTTTTTTAGTGATGGATGTTGTCGACACTTAAGGTCCGATTAAATTAAGAAGGTGATTGACAGTTCTGTGTGACGTCAGGACGCCTCTCCCGTTTCCATGGCAGCTGCCAATCAGAGAGACAAAACGTGACGTGTCAGGTCGCTCAGTTGCCACTGCCGAATACGGGGAACATTTGAGCATCGCAAAGCGACTTCCCTGCCGCCGCGCCGCCCGCGTTTCTGCCTGTGGTGCGCGTGCAATGTGTACTGCGTTGTGATGAGTTGCGTTGAGGTTAGGCTTTTGTCGTATTTTTTACACTTTTACACGTATTTTTTGAAGTGTTTGTTTTCGTGTCCCGGTAACACGTGCTCAGTTGTTTGCGACCTGGCAACGTTGCTCCCCTCCACTCACAAATGTCAATCACCTTCTTAATTTAATCGGACCTTAGAAAGTTTTACTGGCCACCAAAGGATAAGAAAGATCTATTTGTGTAAGACTAGAATGTGCTTCCATGGAAAATTAAATCGTTTTCAGTAATGATTGTAACGTAAAATCAAATTTGTTTCATTGAAGCTCTCTTACTTCATCCACTTAAACTATTTCTTTACAACAAAAAGTTATTATTACAGATGAATTTTCTAATGCCTTTATGTTCAGAATGTTTTTAAAATAAACATTGTTTGCTGTTTAAAAATATTTTCTTCATAACACAATCTTTTGAAAAGAATTGATTAAAAATTTAATTTTAAAAAATTGCTTTTGAAAAAATGACTGAAATGTTTTAAAAGAATTTCTTGTTTCCATTGAATACATATGTGAATGAATACGTACATAACAAAACAAATATTTAGTACTTTCTAATCAACTAGAAAATCAAATTGCAGTTTGGAATCATTAATTAAAAAGGTTGTTACAAAATAGTGCTAATAGACCTTTTTCTTCATTGTTTTTGGACAGAAGAAAAAAATGTTTGTCTAGACTCAACTTTGTGTATTCACTTTTTGCATCTTTCTAATCACACACAGTACTGAGAGCATGCCACTGGACCCAAGGCATTACTGTTGTTAAACAATTTTGAAAGCAGTATGTTTGTCACGCAGGGCTGTAGCCAGGATTATTTCTCAGGAGGGGCTTCCAAAATTTTAAAAATGGATAATACGAGATTTATTATAATATATTTATCGGGTTTGTTTAAAAGAGATGCTTTTAAAAAATGAAACACCAACATGATTTTAAACATATTTAAACATTATTTCCACATTACATTATTTCGAAAGTTTAAACACAGTATTTAATTTATTATTTTCTATTCCAATAATCCAAACTACAAGAGGCGTCAACTACAAAAGCAATTTTTTGATCTTCTTTCCAGCCATAATGTAAATCATTTTGTCCACAGTGATATTTCGATGAATTGAAATAATGGCTAGTGCACTGAGTCTGTTATCACGCATTACACTACGTATAAAACTTTTTACTCTCTTCATTGTAGAAAATGACCTCTCCAGACCAGTGGCGTAGCGTGACTCGCACGTTTGGGGATGCTCAACAATAACACACAAAATGTCACTATCAACTACTTCCCCTCACAGGCAAACGCAATTCATGGCAGATACACTGGAACTACTTCCACGATTTCGATTACTTACGACTGTGTAGGCGCTTCCCACAAAATCCTCACAGCAGTCAGGACTGCCGATATCTTGAAAGCAAATTAGAGACAATGGGTCAGCTTTAATTATTATTATACGCGAATGGCAATGAGACCACTCGTTAATTTATACATTGCAGACTAAAATAATATGTAATCTATTTGAAGGATAATTCAATTTCTTGGATATTAATTAAGAAATAGCAGACGGGCACTATATCTACAGTTTGTGCCCATGACCAAGCGGGGACTCCCGAGAGATAGAGAGAGAGACAGAGAGAGACAGAGAGAGAGACAGAGAGAGAATTTACTGACCGCCTGAAGTGTGCTGCGCTCTCGTGCACAAACGAGCAGCTTCTTTCCGCAGTGGATGCTAGCGTAAAGCAGTCGAGTTTCTCTGGGCCAGGGTGACGAGGGGAGAGGGGAACCTCGTGATCTGCGCATGCGTCATTGGGTGGTATGAATAAAACTGAGTATGTACTACATACTTACATTTTGTGAGTAAATATTTCAAAGTATATGAATAATCTTTCTGAGTTTATACTCGTGTTTTGAGTATGTACTCATATCTGAGACTATTAGGGGAATTTACTCAAGTTTCTAGACGAAAGTGAGAATATACTCAAAACTGATATGAATAAAACAGTGGTATGTTCTCAGTGTTGCAAGTATTTACTCATATTTTTCTGAGCAAGCTCTGTAGTAGACTCAGTTTTGAGTTCCAACTGAAACATACGTTGGTGTAGTTGATGGCGTTCACTTCGAACTATAGTTATGTTTCTTATGGACATGAGAAACAAAAAATATATGCGGAAAGGCGTTGTACCAACGAAAGGAATTTTAAATGTTTAGATTCTCACAAGGAAATGTACAGCGATTAAATAACCGTATTTTCGGCTATGAAAAACTGACTTTTGGATGAGCTCTAAAGTCTTAACAACAAAATTAAATTGAAAAATATTCATGTTGTTGGTCTTCAGAGTGGAGCAAGAGTAGATTTGGGGATTCAACAAATTACTGTTTCAAAAATTGTAGAGGAGGTTATGGAGCGTTTGTAATTATTTCTAAGTATTACTCCAAATTGGATTAAATTCCCACAGAATAATTTATGAAAGAATATTTTCTAAAACATGAAAATTATAGAACATTTGGTGTTCTTGGGAGAAATGAAAATTCTCAGATTCTTATGTCATTCAGAACGTGATTTTTGTGGTTACTTTTGTCTGTAGTTCTTTCAGTGTTACTAAATTATTTTGTTTTTCTTATGGTAAACGTAATTTCACATCGAGTGATTTTCGTATTTAAACGAGGTCCTTGATGAAGTTAATAAATATATTCGAAGGTAATGAATGATTATTATATAAAAATCATGTATCAAACTGCTTCACTCTGAAAACAAAAAGAAACGCGCAATTATTATCGAGTAGTCTCGATAGCTAGTGGTAGAATCGTTGCCGAACGTCCGTACATCAGGTTACTCCGTGGAAAAAATGCTAGGTAAATGAGAACAAACTCGGGTTTCTGTGAGTATGTACTCGTTACTTCTACGACGCGTTTTATTCTTACCAAAATGAGAATGTACTCATCCGATGGAGTATCTACTTCCCTTTCATGCTCATGCTAATGAGAAGATACTCAGAGTATAAACTCGAAGTTTATTCATACGACCCATTGCTCGTCGCAATCTGGCGGCAGATGCTAGAAGCATTTTAGCTTTCAAGCAATCACAGGCCAGCTTCAACAACCCGCCGAATTCAATCATAGGAAATCAAATTAAAATTAATACAAAACGTGTTTCGTCCAACGAACCACTTGTAAGATTATAAATACAGTATTTAGAGTTCTTTATTAATATTATATACGGGGATGCTCAGAATCTCAGCGTCCCCTGACGCTACGCCACTGCTCCGGACTAACAGTTGTTACTGGCAAGGTAGCTAAGATAGTATCTAATAGTACTAAAAATATACTGGATCGCAGTTCTCTAAGACTTTCAGCACCTCGAGGTTAGCATCTATGGTGGAAGCTTTTTTACACCATAGTTCATAATCAGCTTTTACTGCAGAGAGTGATGTTCTGTTATCAAAGTATGGAGCTAAATTTTCCAACTTGTTCATTTCATGGATGGAAGCAAAGCCTGAAAGAAGCACGTGGAAACTTGGAAAAATATCTTCATTTGAAGTAAATCTGGGTCTGTACTTTTATACATGTCAATATATTTGGATAAATTTAAGCTAATAAACAAATAATGAATGAATGAAAAAAACTATTAGAATTTCGGGGAGAGCCCCTCGAGCCCCTCCCCTGGCTACGTGCCTGTTGTCATGCAGGTTTAGAGATTAATTAATCTGCCAATTGTTTCCTTACAGATTATGGCTGCTTTCAATTTTGCATATTTAACTCTTTATTTCTTTTCTACTAAGGTTCATGAAAAACATATAGGCTAATTTTTTTAACATAAGTAAATCTGTTAGAAAACAAAACAAATTAAATGACAATAAAAATCATATTTGTTGAATAATGGTGTGAGGAAATTGCAGTTTGTTACAAAATTGTATTTAAGCATTATGATTTATTTCCAATTTAGAGATATTTTCACATTTGCCATCATGTCACATTATGTTAGTGAATTAAGTTTATACCATTATTTTCATAACCCTTTTGAATTGAAGAAATTTGGTTTAAAACATCAAAAACCAAAATCATTTAAAAACATGCAAGCATAGGATTCTGTTTCTGGAGTCAGTGCCTTATTGGCTTTTTGGGAAATGTGATGTCCAAGCCACAGATGCCAAAGATTTGGCAATCATGCTACGATCTTCCTCAGAGTGAAATGGGTGGCATTTTGCCCTGAGGAAGGTCGCAATGTGATGGCCAAAACTTCAGCATGTGTGCCTGGGATCATGTCTCCCAGACAACCAAGTTGATACATTTAAAATATGTCTACAAGGGATTTAATTACTGTAAAAAGTAGTAGAGAAATGTGAAATTAGTAGAGTTGTTGCTTTAAGAGCATATGATCATTGTGTAATATATAATATTGAGTAATTTGTTTTAACCTTCAGTGAAAGGTGATAGTTAAAAAAATGCATTGTTTCTGTTAAATTAAAAAAATTTGTTTCTGTTGAGATTTCTTGGGTGCTTTGTGTTCCTTAAAATCTATGAACTCCTTAATTATTGTTAATATTGTATGTGACCAGCATTATATGTGAATTTTAACATTTGCTGTATTGATTTTAAACTCTTTGTGAAGAGGAATGGCAAGCTACTTTAAAATTTGTAATTTTGTTTTTTTTTCTCTGCATGTTTGTGTAGATGCCGTCATGGAGTTTTCTCAATGTACTTTGGTGATAAAATGCCACAGTGTAACAAAAAATGTGATGTTTGTAAAAATCCATCTGCTGTTGAAAAATCTATTGAAAATTTCTACTCAGCAATTGTAACTGGTTCAAGATTTTCAATTGCTGGGAATGATTATGATAATGATTTGTATGGAGGAGGTCGAGTTGGACAAAAGCGGTAAATTGTTTTATTTATATAAATTGCATTTTTAAAAATTTCTGCATGTGAATGTTAAGAAGAAGAATATAAAGGTACCTAAATATGTACTAATAGTTTGTTGAATTTTTAATTCTGCAAGTTCTAGGTCTCAGTTTTAACATTAACCCTTTTAGTGTCATTAATAGTTCCAGGTTTGATATACTTGTTTCAGTCAATTTTGAAATACAAAAATTTAATTCAAATATCTATATCTGCTTATTTAATTTAAATAGTTTTATTCAATCTATTAAAGTCAATGGCTAGTAGTATTGAGAGTTTTTGTCATCCCTTCAGAAAAAATAGAGTATTACACAGATGCAAGAGTATGCAAGAGTTAAAGCTGCTTCTAGCACTGGTGTGAAAGTCACTGGGTTGACTGTGGCAGTATGTAAATATATGTATATTTTGTTGAAGTATTTGTTTTTGTATCTTTTCATATTTGCCATTGTAATGTGAACACCTAAACACATTTATGAATTTCCAAATATTTATGTAATAAGAGGAAGCACTAATACATTGTATCAAAAAACTTTGTAAAAAGTTACATCTGATGCAGAAAAAAATGAAAATTAGAATTCTTTAATTGAAATCAAAACAATATTAAAAGTACTTTCTATTTGTTATTTTTTGTGTTACAATCAGCCATTAAAACAAAGGATAATTGTTACTTCTATGTATTTAACTTTTATCCTTAGATGATTATCATGTTGACTTCCCAGTATGGATGTTTTGTTGCTGTTTTCACAATACGTTGTGTGTCATAGGTTTTGATTCAGTAATTTTTAGATCTGGTGGAAATACTTCTTTTTTCTGTCACACCCTCTCTTAACAATTCTGTCACACTCTTAAATTTATCTTCACGTGGTCAACACAAAATCTAAGTGTTCTTTAAAACTGCTTCCGTTTGCACATGCTTGATTCCCCTTTTTGCCAGTTTCTCAAAGCAAAAAAAGCACATAGTGATATTTTAAAATATCTTGTTTTACCTGCGTATTAATATTATCTAATGAATGTAAAGCAAAATAAATAAATTATTTTATTGTAGAAAGTTCAAAATATTAATAAATAAGAGAAGTGACAGGAAACTACCATCATATTTAAGGAAAAAAGAAAATTTAAAACTGAAACAAGAAATCAATAATTAGAGGCATAAGCAGAGTAGACATTCAAATGTAGATATTCAGTGTGCATGAAAAAAGAACGGAGTTGTCAGTAACGTTCAAAATTCAGATAGAAAAATGAAGAAGTGATTCTATAATTGTCACTTATATTATAATGAGAGACAACAGTAAAATTGAAGATTAACTCAAATACTATAATTTTAATTAAATTAATAACTAATTTTTAGGGAGTGCTCAGATTATGATGGGAATGAAGAAGGTGATGATGGTGAGAACTTATCCAATAAACACAAAAAAGAAATGGATTCATTTATAAAAAGCAGTTTTCTCTTCGTCGTGCATCATCTCTGGAAGAAGAGACAGATGTGGCAGCTGAGTATGCAAGAGTTAAAGCTGCTTCTAGCACTGGTGTGAAAGTCACTGGGTTGACTGTGGCAGTATGTAAATATATGTATATTTTGTTGAAGTATTTGTTTTTGTATCTTTTCATATTTGCCATTATAATGTGAATTTGCGATTTCTCAAACAAGATTTATCTTCACAAAACTGGAAGGATAAAAAATTTCTTTATGCTTACACGTTTGTTCTTGGATCTTAAACACTATCTTTATTTATCAGTTTATATTTTTGTTTCTCAGAAAAGAATTGTTATTTTAAAATTGTTAATGTTGCTTTGTTGTAAAAACTGAGTTTTGTTCTGAATAATTTCTAATAGAAATTACCCTTAGATTAACTTTGTATTTGAATTGTCACTTATCAATTCTGAAAAGATTGTACAATCACACCTCTGTAAAGTCAAGGCAAATTCAAAGTAGTGAATATAGGTCAATTAGGAGATCAATGACCTTTATCTGTTTGTAGAATAAATTGCTTTGCTACTGTTAATAACTCCTGTTAATTAACTTTTCTGTAAGATTTGCATTTTTAATTAGAAACAAATTATGTACGTAATTTTATTGTTGTGCAGATGCGTGAAACGTATTTAGGACTATTTATTGAAGCCCTAAAAAGGAATTTGGAAAAATGTCAAATTATAGATCCTCCATTAAACAAACTTCAAGATAAGGATGTTGAAGAATGTGCTATAGCTTTAGAGTATGAAATATTTTCATCTAATAAGGTAATCAGCTTATATAGAAGAGGTGTTGCAAAGAAAGTAAGTATTAAAGAGCTACAAAAACTTTCTTTCACTGCATGTCATTCCCTTCCAATGCCTAAATGATATATTTTGTTTTAGACTGCAGATATTAAAAAGGAAACTGGTGTATTGACTCTGAATGAATGTCTGAAACAGTATGTTCCTAAATCGTCATCACTGCGAGATGCAGTGAAAGAGATTGAACTTAGTCGTGAAGCTAAGTCGAAAGTAAAAGTAGAAGGTTGTGGTATTGTAACAGCCTCTCAGTTATTGAATTCGTACCAGCAAGAAAGTAATGAAAGTACCTCCCGAAAGAGTAAAAGGGAATCTCACTATAAACTGAAACCGAAGTTCAGCTTCAAGAAGGACCCTATGGTGCAGAAGTCTGTTGATTCATTTTTTCAAGTATCTTCTATTCGTACAAATGAAGATGATAAAAATAGTTTGGACAGTGACCATGATGCAGTCCCTCAAAGTACTTCATTGTCACTTGAAAGGTGCGCTCTTTCAAATGTTGACCAGAGCGATGTAATTCCAAATAATGATGGCGCAAAGAAGTGTAGTCCATATGCAGAGGAATTCAATCCTCAAGTGGAAAAAAAATTGTCACTTATTGAGACTGAGAAAACTGTCAGCAAAATGTGTGAAAAGGAAGAATCGTGTGAAATAGAAGAAACGGTGTTGTAAATGATTTCAAGAAGCAGAAGAAGAAGCCAGTTGAAAGGAAAGAAATTTCATATGTGGGGCAGTCTGATATAATTGGAGAACAAAAACCCTCTGAAATTGTTGTTCTGCATGATCCAGAAATGAAGACCAATGTTAAAACAAAAAAAAGAAAAATACAAAAAGATCTATTTGGAGATAGTGATAATAGTGATGATGGATTACAGTCCTGTAAACATGTGAAGAAGGATACTAGTACACATAAGAGTGAAATGGCAGATTCAGAATTAACATTGAAGAAATCTGATGCCCAAAATGTGCACAAGCTGGGAAAATCATCTAATCATGTCTTGGCTTCAGAGTCATCGTCAAAAAGCAAACAAGATTTATCAAAATCTGAACTTGAAAATTCTTCTTCTTTTGGCAAAGATAGACAGGATGTTGCAGAAAAAGTTGTTAAGCATTTAATGCCATTCTACAGAAAGAAGAGAATAGTTTCAAAAGAACTTTTCAAGTGTTTGGCACGGATTATAGCTCACAAATTACTAGAGAATCAGAAATGTGCAGGTATTATATTATCTTTTCTTTTTAATTCTGTATCAATCATTATTTGACATTTACATTGAAGAATAACACAAACTTGTCTTTTTTACAGGTGATCATATTGTTCAAAAGTATGTCGGTGAATTTTTTCACAATTGTAAAGTAGTTGATAACAAAAATGAAATAGATGTTACAATTTTACGAATTGACAGTCTTATTACACGGTGAGGTAAAAATGACTGTTGAATGTAATTACGGATATTGTTTATGATCAATTTGTTAAGTGGATGTGATTTTGTAAATAGTAATTTAATCATGTTAATGTAATATTGTTGGGTTATTGTCTCTAGGGTCAGCTTTCCTGACTTCTTCAGATATTCCCAAAAAATCATCAATTTGTTTTCATTTTTAAGTTTGTTCTGAAAACTTGGTGGATTTTGACTGACTTCCTTAAATATTGTTTGTTATTGGAATTGGTTCAAAATGGATTAGTATTATCCACTTTGCACTTCGTGAAAATTTTGGTTATCAATACGATCGGGTATTTCTTTTTATCAAAATTTTGTCAGGCTTGTAAATGTTGGAGTGTATTTTTGATGATTTTTAGATTTTTAGGTGGGGAGGAAAGGAGTGCTCTTTTATGGGAATGAGAATGACATGGCTCGCAAACTAATACCTCTCTGAAGCACACATTTAAGGGTGCATGCATACACAAACAACCGAGCAACAATGACACTGCATCTGAGTTGTACAGCAACTTTTTTGAAATAGTGTTTGTCTTTTCATGGTATTTGGCATAAAGACAGTGAAAACCTTAAAATTATGGCTCTAAAATCACTAAATAGTGGAACCTGTTCTCCAGAAATAGAGATAATTGCCATTAAAATAAAGAGAAGAAATTGGTTTATAATACTGTAATTTGGATTCAGATTCAAATTAAATTAAATTTGAAACAATTGATGCTTATAACTGCTAGAGTTACTTTGAAAAGTACTATTTACAAAGGTCTAATACAATCCAGCCAAGAGTACATTTTTTTAAGCATAATGCCAAATAATTTATGTAATCAGCCTGCACAAAAAGACTACTATAATTTTGACTTAATTTTTTGTATGTTTTTTTTTAGTGACAGATGTTTGGGAAAATCTTTAAATGTACTGGTCTTGAGTTTCAAGACCTTCAAAATGTTGTAAAGGTTATCTCCATGTTTTGAATCCAAGATGGTAAACATAAGAATAGTAGTTTGATTTTTCACCAAGTGGTCAGTAGGTCACCAAGTGAACCACCACCCTTAGGTCCACACAATTTATTTTTATGATTATCAACAACTGATTCTATGGAAATATGATTGAATGATAAAGGTTAAAAACTAAAACAAGCTCTGAAACACTTGTTATGAGATTGTAATGTAAGTAAACACACTTGAGGCAAAATGTATAAATGTCTGATTGAAAGCTTTACATTTCCAAATCATGCAAAAGCATGCTGCAGATGGGTGGCAACTTCCAGAACAGTAAGAAAGGTTGAGAGTGAGGGAAGGGTTTTTCTTGGGTCTTCCTCAGAAGAACTGCAGATATTTCGAGAAAGAAAAGAATGAAGAATGAACAAGTTAAAGTCTAATTTTCACCACCGCCGTAAGAGAAAATTTTAAAGAGGCAACGCATGGCGGGGAGGGGAGGGGGGCTGCCACGTGTTGCAGGCGGCGGGCCCGAGCTCGGAGGGCTGGAGGAAGGGAGAGGCGCAGTCCCCAGCAGTGGCGCCGGGGGTGGGGCGGGGGCGAGGAAGGCGGAGGACGGCCCGTGGAGGCGCCTAGTGGAGCGCGAAATTGACCGCGCGAGCTGCCCTGCCGACGACTGAGGCCTGTGGAGGGCCGGAAAAAGATTATCTCAAGGATCAGTGAAATGGCAACCGAGTGAAAAAAAACAAAGAAACTAAGATTGGCCAAAACCAGGGAGAAATAAAAAATTTTCAATGCTCTAAAAAAGAGCTTGAATATTCCTCCTTAATCCTGGAATAATAAAGATGAGGTGCAAGAAGACTGAAGTAGTAATTGTAGAGCAGATATACCATCCAGGCTAAGTGCCAAAATGTGAAAATGTGAATTATGTGCTGAAAAGCATGGTAAGTGTCCAGCCCAATGTGCTGTAAAATGGGCTATCTGAAATTCTCATTCTTGGGTGTTCAAATTGTCGCCCCTAGACTGCCCATAAGCCAAGTTCTGAGAGCATTTGAAACAGTGTTTCATTTTCTCGGAATTCCATTTTTGGAACTTAGCACTTATTTTGGCACTTTGGTTTTTATTTATGGCCTACAATTGAATACTGGCAGAGGCAGATCATTGTACTTTGCCCAATATAATCTTGGATTTTGAAATATTCCTAATTAAGCATCCAAAGTACATTTTGATGGTCTTGAGATCCCCTGTTGCATGTTTGAATGAGGTCAACTCTTATTGGAATGTTTTGCAAAGAACATAGAGAGCAGAATTCCAAATATAATATTTTTCCCCAAATATTTGCAAGTTAGAAGGAATGATTTTAAAAGATATAATGAAAAGTTGAGGTGATATTGTTTTTATGTGGATTTACTGAGGTTTGATTGTAAAGCAGTTTCTACATTTGTAGAATCTGAAACTTTATTTGTGTACCTGTGCTTTTATCAAGTTATATGTTGAAATTGTAATTATTATTTCATATTCCTACATATGGAATAGATATATTTCTTGGGATATAAGTGTGAAAAAATATAGTGACATGCATTATCAATGTTTTCTTAAACTTTCATGTTTGCCCCCTTTTTATTGTATTTAAAGTAGGTTTTATTATTTTACCACATAAAATGGATATTATGAAAATATTTCTTATTTACAATGCATTGACATAGTACAGGGTAGCTGAAAATTCTATATTTTCTTTTTCATGTTAATTTTTTTTTGTAGAATGTTAAACTTTAGGTATGAATGTGAACCTTTTTTTCCTAGCTGTGCTTGCTCAAGTTTCTTCACTATCCATTGTTTCAAAATTCTCTTCCTGATTACTTGATACATAATTCATATATATTCATGTAATCTTGATTTAATTTTTCTTTTCAAAATTTTAAGGCTTCTAAATTTTCTGTACTAAGAGTCATTTTTTGAAAGTGAGAAAGCATTTGCCAGAGTAATTGAATGGCTCAAGGTCTGCTTTTTAACTGATTATACAACTTAGTTTCAGTAATATGTAAGAAATAATAAATGCATGTCATTTTAAGTGCAGAAAATTGAAACTGAATAAATTTTCTTTTCCAAAGGAATGTAGAATGATTACTGTATATGGAACTTCATTGTTGTTTCTTACAGCCAAGCCTTTATGAGTGAAAAGAAAAAAGAAAAAAAAGATGAGAAGTAAAATAGTCTTCAATTTACACATAGTATTTAAACAATTAACTAAAAACACATCTAAGAATTATTATATCAACTTCTTCAGGCTATAACCATCTTCAGGCTTTTAACTGTTCCTGTGTGTGTTTGTGGGAGGGGCAGTCAAAGGATTCCTAGTAGAAAATATTTCTTCTCTTCTGGTATGTATTGGATTACTAATTTTTTCGCTTTATTTTCATGGTATTAATGAGAATGCACTAGTGTTTGGCAGATAACTGTGGACTCAATCCTATATGTTCTGCAAGGTAAATTTGTTCCTTCTTGTAGCCCATCTATCCATTAAGGTTCCTGGTTTAATTACAGTACTATACAGTTTTGAAATTCTGTGATATGAGGAATAACTGTTTACTAACTGCTTGTTAATATGAGGACTTTCTGTTTCTTCAGGATTTTAGTGAAGAATCTCTTAGATAAAACTTCCTTTGTAATGCTCAACTGATTAATGCGTACTAGTTTTTACTTCTATAAATTTGAATTTTAAACATTTTCTCATCTGAAAATCCAGAACAAACTTCTTAACATTTTCAAAAAGCTATTTCTATAGATTTATCCTTTTTGTAAGGAGGCCCGACCAATTTGCAGACTATTTCTACCAAGAGAAGTGCCCTTTACTCTGGAGACATGCATTTGCTCACATAGAAAATGAAAACCCTAAACATCATAATTTGATGATAAAGTGGTTTTATAACCTTCTTAAAATATCTCATTTAATTAAATACTTCATTGGAATAAAGCTTTATTTTGGTTTACTGGAAACTGAGAAGAGACTTTTCATTGCAAATTTCTCTTCCTACGAAAAGTGTAAGCAAAAGTATGAAACCCCCTTTTTCATTATCTTTCAATTTTTTTTGAGACCATATCAATTTTAAAAATTTTTGGGAAAAAAAGTGCTTGCATTCGCTAAAGTCAATTCTTTGTAAATAGTGGTGTAATTGAGATAGACATTTAATATTTGGCAATATAAAAGAACCAAAAGTGCTCTTTCATTTCATATTTGTATTCAATTCATTAATGGTTTAAAATGCATTTTTTTACTTTTAATTTTTTAAATTTCTTCCTTAACCCAGCTATTTAAAAAACTGAAAAAAATACCAATATATTTTCTGAAGTGTACTTCATAAGTCTGGTAAGTTTTAAAGTGGGTCTGCGAGGGGATTCTGAAAAATTAAATTCAGTTGAAATTTCTACTTGCTGTTCTGCTGCATCGTCTGCTGGAACGTCATCTTCAAGCACGCGCCAGTCAGCTGTAGGCGATTATACTTTCACCGAGCAATAAATAGAAATATCCCTTCACATCTTAAAATGTGCCGGATATGTACTTATGACATTCATTATTGTTTAATTTAATTTAAAAAGTATCAAACAGATTAAATTTAGTATTAAACGGTCGAAGCAAAGAAATGCCATTTATCATTCACAAAATACCATTATGCCATTATTTAGCATTCACATTGAAGTTATATTTGTAGAAGCATAAATTCACATTTTTGTAATACTACTAGGTTCTGAATCAAAACGAGAAATATATCTGTTATCACTAGGGCCCGGATAATTATGTAATAAAATTTTGGAAAATATGTACATATATATGTATTAAAATGTATAGAAATATGTACTAAAAAGTAAGAAATATGTAACACTTTAATTATTATATCAATTCGTTTTAATAAAATACTTTTGCTTAAATGTTGATCTGTGTAGACTTAATATACTCGTAAAGAACAAAATTAAAACATAATTCTACTCACAATTCTGTTATTTACAATGGTCTCCGTAAAAAATGAGAAACAAATATTTGTTTCAAATACTTAGAAAATAGTTGAATGTGACGTCACCGACGCTTTAAATTACTTTCGGTTGTGTGACGTGTTTTTTTTTTCTTAGTCTTTTTTCGTCTTCCTCGTCTTCATCTTCTTTGTCGTCTTCTTCTTCTTCGTTGTCGGCGTCTCCTCCTTCGTCGTCGTCGTCTCCTCCGTCGTCGTCGTCTCCTCCGTCGTCGTCGTCTCCTCCTTCTTCTTCGTCGTCGTCTCCTCCTTCTTCGTCGTCGCCGCCTCCTCCTTCTTCGTCGTCGCCTCCTCCTTCTTCGTCGTCGCCTCCTCCTTCGTCGTCGCCTCCTCCTTCTTCGTCGTCGCCTCCTCCTTCTTCGTCGTCGTCTCCTCCTTCTTCGTCGTCGTCTCCTCCTTCTTCGTCGTCTCCTCCTTCTTCGTCGTCTCCTCCTCCGTCGTCGTCTCCTCCTCCGTCGTCGTCTCCTCCTTTTTCGTCGTCGTCTCCTCCTTTTTCGTCGTCGTCTCCTCCTTTTTCGTCGTCGTCTCCTCCTTTTTCGTCGTCGTCTCCTCCTTTTTCGTCGTCGTCTCCTCCTTTTTCGTCGTCGTCTCCTCCTTTTTCGTCGTCGTCTCCTCCTTTTTCGTCGTCGTCTCCTCCTTTTTCGTCGTCGTCTCCTCCTTTTTCGTCGTCGTCTCCTCCTTTTTCGTCGTCGTCACCTCCTTTTTCGACGTCGTCTCCTTTTTCGTCGTCGTCTCCTCCTTTTTCGTCGTCGTCTCCTCCTTTTTCGTCGTCGTCTCCTCCTTCGTCGTCGTCGTCTCCTCCTTCGTCGTCGTCGTCTCCTCCTTCTTCTTCGTCGTCGTCTCCTTCTTCGTCGTCGTCTCCTTCTTCGTCGTCGTCTCCTCCTTCGTCGTCGCCTCCTCCTTCTTCGTCGTCGCCCTCTCCTTCTTCGTCGTCGTCTCCTCCTTCGTCGTCGCCTCCTCCTTCTTCGTCGTCGTCTCCTCCTTCGTCGTCGCCTCCTCCTTCTTCGTCGTCGCCTCCTCCTTCGTCGTCGTCTCCTCCTTCTTCGTCGTCGTCTCCTTCTTCGTCGTCGTCTCCTCCTCCTTTTTCGTCGTCGTCTCCTCCTCCTTTTTCGTCGTCGTCGTCTCCTTCTCCTTTTTCGTCGTCGTCGTCTCCTCCTTTTTCGTCGTCGTTTCCTCCTCCTTTTTCGTCGTCGTTTCCTCCTCCTTTTTCGTCGTCGTCTCCTCCCCCTTTTTCGTCGTCGTCTCCTCCCCCTTTTTCGTCGTCGTCTCCTCCCCCTTTTTCGTCGTCGTCTCCTCCCCCTTTTTCGTCGTCGTCTCCTCCCCCTTTTTCGTCGTCGTCTCCTCCTCCTTTTTCGTCGTCGTCTCCTCCTCCTTTTTCGTCGTCGTCTCCTCCTCCTTTTTCGTCGTCGTCTCCTCCTCCTTTTTCGTCGTCGTCTCCTCCTCCTTTTTCGTCGTCGTCTCCTCCTCCTTTTTCGTCGTCGTCTCCTCCTCCTTTTTCGTCGTCGTCTCCTCCTCCTTTTTCGTCGTCGTCTCCTCCTCCTTTTTCGTCGTCGTCTCCTCCTCCTTTTTCGTCGTCGTCTCCTCCTCCTTTTTCGTCGTCGTCTCCTCCTCCTTTTTCGTCGTCGTCTCCTCCTCCTTTTTCGTCGTCGTCTCCTCCTCCTTTTTCGTCGTCGTCTCCTCCTCCTTTTTCGTCGTCGTCTCCTCCTCCTTTTTCGTCGTCGTCTCCTCCTCCTTTTTCGTCGTCGTCTCCTCCTTTTTCGTCGTCGTCTCCTCCTCCTTTTTCGTCGTCGTCTCCTCCTCCTTTTTCGTCGTCGTCTCCTCCTCCTTTTTCGTCGTCTCCTCCTCCTTTTTCGTCGTCGTCTCCTCCTCCTTTTTCGTCGTCGTCTCCTCCTTCTTTTTCGTCGTCGTCTCCTCCTTTTTCGTCGTCGTCTCCTCCTCCTTTTTCGTCGTCGTCTCCTCCTCCTTTTTCGTCGTCGTCTCCTCCTCCTTTTTCGTCGTCGTCTCCTCCTCCTTTTTCGTCGTCGTCTCCTCCTCCTTTTTCGTCGTCGTCTCCTCCTCCTTTTTCGTCGTCGTCTCCTCCTCCTTTTTCGTCGTCGTCTCCTCCTCCTTTTTCGTCGTCGTCTCCTCCTCCTTTTTCGTCGTCGTCTCCTCATTCTTCTTCGTCGTCTCCTCATTCTTCTTCTTCGTCCTCTCCTCCTCCTTCGTCGTGTCCTCCTCCTTCTTCGTCGTCTCAATCTTCGTCGTCGTTTTCGTCTTCGTCGTCTTCTTCTTCGTTGTCCTCGTTTCTCTGTCTTTCTCTTCGTCGGTATTGTACTGGAGTTTAATCAACGCCACCTACATCTAGTTAGGTGGCGTTGATTTAGTTCCCGGCATACTTACCAAGATCGCAGCGCCAAAATACGAAAAAACACGTTTTTGGAAATTTCTTAGAATTTTATAGCCATTTCTGGAAACAAATTATCAGTTGCCCATTAGGACGCCGAAACGCGTCGAATGACACCTCGTTTGTCTCCACTAGTGCACGGGAAGTAGTCTACCCGTGAGAGACGGAACGGCTCATCCGCAAGCATGCACACGAGGAGTTTACTCAAATACTCTATAGGGATGAAATTTTTCCTATTATCTGTTCGAAGGCCTTGTACCGACCAAGTGTTCCACATCGCATGAAGTTACTGGTGTATATTCAAACTTTGTCCCAACATGTCACTGTTCAATGCTATTCGCGGATTAGGGATATTTAATGGTTGATATTTAATCAATTGACTCTTAGCACAAATTCAGCTTTCTTTAATAATGTTCTTACCCAAGACGCTATTGCTTGACTTCTCTGAAAAGATAAACCAAACTTTGTCTATGGCAAATTCCCAGTCTACGTTTCCACAAGGTTTAAGCCAATCGCCGTGAATTATTTTCTGTCCTTTTCTTATCCAAAAGCTGTAGTGCCATATCATGATTTTACTTTAGATATTCACCTCACAGAGATACTTTACAAACAAGGGTTTAGGCTCCAGTGCAACAAACGGGGAAAGAAAACTATCAATGGCGCTTTCTGAGCTGCGTTGGTGCGTGTAATTTTTGGCGAAGGCATTAAGGTCAAGAGAGACCTCTGAAAAATACGTTGTGGGCGCGAGTTATCGCTTGCTAGACGTACCATTTTCACACACAAACTTTATTTCTGAGTAGTATTTTGTTCTCTGCTTTACTCGCGCTGAAATCTACACACTGGAAGCTTTGGAGTGCAACACCTTGCCCTTTTGTATGATTCTGCGTGCTGCAATATCAACGTTTTTACGCAATGCAATAGCGCCAATTTGGAGAGGAGGCTGGTGAAAAATTGTTTGACAATGCTGAATTGTTTGTCTTGGTTATTCCTTATCAAAAACATGTAGGATAAATGAAGAATTATACAAAAAGAATGCAGAAAAACGAAAATATTAAGAAATATTTAAAAATATGTACTTTTGTGAAAAATATGTAAATATATGTATTTTCGGGTAAAATATGTAAATATATGTACTAAAAAGTCATCGGTTTTAGGCCCTAATCGACATGAAACGTAAATATATTGTGGTTTTGACTTGATAGAGTTAACATACGGAAATATGTAATTACATAATTATCCGGGCCCTAGTTATCACTCGTCATCTTGTTTGAGTAGTGTTATGAGTTTATGCTGGAAAAGGTGGTGAATTAGTGTCGTGTTTGAGGCATTCAGAAATAGTTGTGCAATGAGTTATTTAAGCTTTATTGCATGAGTACGTTTTGAAAACTAGCGACATTAGGAACAGTTATCAAATTTGGACGAATGCAATAAAGCAACATAAACGAATTGCAAATGCTATTGTTATTTGTGCGAGAAAACGGTGGTTGGCTGTTCCGTGAATATCTACTCACGATTCTCTGGGGTTGGCTGAATGTGTGATGACGCAATAATTTAGGTCGTAAAATGCTAATACGTCATCATCTGTGCCGTAAAATGCCCGAATTCTTGCAACAGGAAAGGTCGTTTATAATGCTGGTATACGAAAAAAGAGCAATTATTGTTCGATGTTTAAATCCTTTGTTTTCTCTTAAGTATAGTTCAAAAGGATGCAGGGAAGCTTAGACATTAATGGTCTGAATTGCACCTTCAAGTACGAAATTAGATTTTTTCATCAATACGATTTTTTAAAAAATATTAACTCCTGGTGACAAAGGTTATTTTTGTCTTGTGAAGACAACATAAGCAGCGTTGCTAGATCAGCGGGATTCCCGCTAAATTTAGCGGTTTTTCGAAGTACTTCGGGGGGAAAATTTGTCCTTCGCGGGCAGCGGGAAAAACAGCGGATTTTATCGACAGTCGCGGAATATCGGCGGATTTATAAATTGAAGATTTTATGCTTGATAAATTAAAAAAAACAAAAAAAAAACTGAACAAGTTATTTATTTTCACAAGCAATTTTCCTTTTTAATTCTATATGTGTTTATTTTTTGTTTGAAGTTATATTCTTAGCTTTCATGCTGTAACAATGTAACAAAAATCTGTTTATGTTATGTCGGGCTCCTGGCGACGAAGTGAAGTTGGTAGGTTGAAGTTTGATTCTTCAAAACAAAGCGGACTGAACAAAATGAATGTTATCATAATTGAGTGTATACTTGTATAGCAGCTATTATACCACGATATTTGTATCAGTACCTCCAACTTTTATTCATTTTACTAACTAATCGAATACTATGCCGTTATTTCCAACTATAATATAATTTCATGTTATCAAGTCTGTTAGAAAGAAATAGAATTACTTCGGTTTAGTTATTCAGAGTGACAACCGCTATTATCTTTAGCGGAAAATTGTTTGAATTTCGCGGGATTTTGGCGGGAATTTTTAAACGTCATCTAGCGGGTTTTTAGCGGGAAATGGAATCAGTGTGGCGGGTCTTGATCGTCCGCACCTCGCAACACTGAACATGAGATGGTAAACGACTGGTGAAGACAACAGAACTAACTCTGTCATTGTGTGATGCATTGGGTGAGCTTGGCTTACCAGGACCAGCTCTGCTTATTTGTAGTTGTCACTGATCAATATATGTGCGGCATTAACAAGTTTGAACGATTCTCACTCTTTTCATTAAACTTCACTTGACTCGCCACGAAAAGAAATTGTGGAAACGTAATTTTCCGGTAATGTAATATTTTATAATTTATTTTTACGGTAAATACCTTACTGGAATGATGGAACAGAACTTACTGGAAAACAAATACCTTAGTGGAATGATGGAACTTTATGTACACACCTTTCCGGTTCTTTGCCAATTGCACGTGGAGTCCCGCAAGGATCGATTTCAGGGCCTATTGTCTTTCTATTATACGTAAATGACATGCCCTTAGCGATTCGAAACGGAAGAAGTTCTCTTTGCGGATGATACAAATTTTCTTTGCAATAAAGAAACCGTAAATAGTACAATATCAGATGTTTCAAATTGGTTCCGTAATAACAAATTAATAGTAAATGAAAATTAAACTGATTCAATGCAGTTTTCCATTTCAAATAAAATATTCTGTACTCCATTGAAAATGAACGGTGTGGCATTGACTGATGTTAAAGTAACATTTTTAGGTCTATCAATTCAGTCAAACCTCAAATGGAATGCCCACTTAAATGAATTGAACACAAAATTAAGTTCATTATGCTACGCGTTCAGAATTCTTTCAAATTCCGTCAGCCTTCATACTGCTCGTTGTGTATATTTTGCCAATGTTCATTTCCGCCTGAGATATGGCATAATATTGTGGGGAAAAACATCTTATAGCTCCCAGACTTCCAGATTACAAAAAAGAATTGTACGAATAATAAGCAAATCCAACCCACGTGATTCTTGTATCTCTTTATTAATCTAGGAATTTTACCATTACCTTGTCTCCTGATTTACGAATCAATAGTTTTTGTCAAAAATGACTTACTGCGAATACACATGAAATGCAATGTCTTGTATTTTCCTTTCCTACTTCTAAAGTATTCATCCACTTTGAATTTTTTTCTGCTGACTTACTGTACTTTAAATATTATCACGTATTATTTTTAGACCTGTAAGTAATTTATTTTGGGTACAAAAATATAACAATAAAAACAAAATTCAAAAATGCATTATTGTATTTTTGTACTTTTTTCTCAGATTGCAAAGGGCGTATTTGAATGAAATTTTGCAAGTGTAGTTGAAATGTTCCTATGGATATTCTGTACCACTTCCAATGTTCTAAAGTTAAGGGGAAAAAAAGATATGCATTTTTGAATATGATTAAAATCTAAATGTTTGAATTTAAAACTTTTTTATTTCTTAAATATGGTTAATATCCATGACACCTGAATAATTCTGGTACCAGACATGTATATATGTATCTTGAATATTTGTGCCAAGTTTCAAGTACATTGGTACACCAGTTCTGGGATGGGAAAAAAGGTACAAAAGTATGAAAAAAATGTTCTTCAGAAACATCGAAAAAACAAAATAAAATGTGTAATTCCACATTTCCTCAGAACTTTCGTGGACAATAATCTTCTTGCACATTCTCTGAGATGTTTTGTGTTTTTCTCTGCCTTTTTATTACCCTAGCTTCTTTTGTTGTGGCTTCATTAGCTCTATTTGCACAGTACAACCTCAGCCCTTTACAACAGTTGTATCCAATTTTTAGTTGACGGGGTTTATGCAGCTAAGTTTAAACGGTTTTGCTTCTTCTTATAGAAAAAAACAACAACTCAATACCCACCGTTTGGCGCTTCAGGAGCGCTCTAGTAGTATAATTAGCAACATAACAATTGAATAGCACTAAAAGTGGCAAAAACATGCTACCAGAGGTTTGCAACGGCTCCTGTGCGGGCACGAACGCGACAACAATGGGCAGAAGCAAAATTGAGCTGACCAGAAATGAGCGTATCATATAATGCTTTCGAGCTTTCATTAATGCTTTTAAGTCCCCATCTCCTAAATATTTTATATATAGCTGATATATGAAGAGAAGCAAAGTGGTCGTATCATTTAAATGGCCACCTCGATGCAATGCTTTCTTTAAAAATTAAATTTGAAATGAAAATATTATTTTTAAACAATGTTATATATATCAAACTATTTGTAAAAGAACGTAGACATTTTTAACATAAAAAATGAAAAATGTGATTTTTGGTCATTTTACACTACACGGTTCCCTTAAGAGCGGGAATATATTTTCAGCAAACGCCGATGTCTATAAGTATAACACACGACGTAGTAATCATATTCACCAGGTGGCAATATCAACAGCCCACTACAAAAAATTCACATACAATTCATGTACATTACTCTACAGCACTTGCCAGATGACATTAAACGATTAAATTCGATAGAAAAGTTTAAGTCCCAAGTCAAATCGTTTTTGCTGCGTAACTGTTTCTATACAATTCGAGACTATACCGAGTATCAAAAGGAAAGTAACATTAATTTTAACTATGATAGTTGATGTAATTATTTATCATTTGGACTGTATTCTAAAGAACCTGTAAGAAGTACTGTACCACAGTTTCTGGGTTGATGGCCCCCATCTCGATCAGGTTTTTCGTCCGTTTCCCTGATCCTTTGAGCAAATGCTGAGATGGTCCCTTCTTTTGCTTCTGGACATAAATGTAACTTCATTCTTTGTGCACGTCTTCTGAATTTCAGTGGGAAATATAGTTACTCAAATTATCGTTTTCCATATTATCGCGGCAAAAGTATTATTCTTTCATGAACATGATGAGGATTAAGGGCAGAAATTTATAGCTAATTTACCTTTGAAAATATATTTTATTATATAGGAGCGAATATTTTGTCAACAAAACTTGGGAGAAAAAAAACAACGCTCGTTTTCTGTATTCAAAATTCGAATAGAATATGGTTTAGGATACAGATCACAGAATTATGAAAACGTGCACAAATTTCACTTCTCCCCATAGCTCGTCACACAGTTTTTAACTGTTTTTGACATAAATAAAACTCAATTTTCAGCATCTCAAGAATACTGGTTGTAATAGCGGTGTAAATTTCATAGGGACTGACAGGACCGTGTTGGGGGGGGCGAGTATCTGGGGGCCCAAATTTCAGTATTAAGTAAAGAATTGTTATCTACAAAAAATTTCCTGATAAATTACATTTTTTGTTGAGAGTTACTTAAACAAGTGATTGCACACCTAGTTACTATTGCTTAACGCGACTTCTTGCGGCACACGGCAATAATTCGATGACGGTTGTGCCTTTCATGAAATATTTTGAAACGTTTAAACATTCGACATAAGTGAGAAATAGGAAAAAGTCCATATTAAATTTAAAGGAATAGTTGCTGCTATTTGGGTTGAATAAATTCGCCGTCTAATAAGAATATAATTTTGTTTTCCAAAGTATGCATCAGAAACAAAGACTTTTCTTTCTCTTTCTGTACCATTATTTAATCAAACATTGACAATGCATTGTTTGTGCATTTTTCTTCTCATAATTTAAATGTTGTGCTTAATGATGTCATGAATGAGGTATTAGAAGTTCACATATATTGTACTATTTATTTAACATCAAAAACAGTTAACTGTGTGTGGCGTAAAATGGGGAGAAGAGTATTCTGTGCACGTTTTCTTAAATTCTGGGATCCCTACCCTAACCCATAAACAAGTTGAATTCTGAATACAGATTGAAATAAGCATTTTTAGTGAGAATTGATAAGAAAAATTCTCTCCAATATTAAGGCTAAATGTACCGAAAAAAACTTGTAGGAAAATTCAATAGATCGCAGCACCATCAGCAGGAATTTACTTTACCGATAACGTCTGAACAAATGGTCCGATTTTCGATCTGTAAACGGCATTTGACTCCTGTTTATAATAGAATTTACGCTACGAAGCCCTTTTTCCAAAAAACTAGCAGAATTAAAATTTTTCTCGTACTTCCGGGAACAATTTCAAAAATGTGGGCTTATAGCGCGATGGCGACACGCTTCCAGAATCCAACGCCGTGTCAAACATGCAAATCGGATTAATAGGAGCGACGGTAAGTGAAATTTCGAAAAACACCTCACCCCACTCCCCCTTCCCCTTCCACGCCGCCGGGACATTGTTGGCCGGCGGCGCGGTCAAGCCGGCACGGGCAAGCCGGGCGGCGGCCGCCGCGGCGCGGCGACGGGCAAGAAGGCTGAACTTTCGGGGGCAGCAAGCCAGACACCCCGTCACTTCGTTGATGCTTCCGTCACTTCGCATCTCAAGATATTTTTTCCCCGCATATGAAACTAGTGATGCTGTAATAGGGGTAAACGGTTTCGTATCATCTTTAATAGTAGTATAAAACTATTACCTTATTCACATATTCCATCTTCCTTCGAATACCATCATAAGAATGTCTGAGGTATCTCTCAAAACACCGATCCCGCTTTGGTGCTGATTTCAAAAAGAAAAAATCGAACTAATTGCGTAAATATCACCCATATTCCATCTCCTCACATCGTATTTTAGATATATTGTACTTCTAAGATCTTCCATTACCATTTCACTACCGGAAAAAACAAGCGGAGATAACGCAAGAGCTCTTTTATCCTACGATTCGATTTATCATTTCAAAACGGCGTTTGTCACCTTGATAGAATTCACCTGATTAATCCTTTTTCCAGTAAAATAACCGAATCGAATTTTTAAAACGTTTTCGTACTTTAGGACAAATTGCACATACTTTCTCATAGTAATCTAATATCTTTGCTCTGGGCCAGTTTTACCATCTTTCCCCATCTTCTGACATCTTGCTGACATCTATCGCCGCCCAAAATACATTTTTTGAACTTTTCTCATTTTTCAGCTTCTTAATGGTAGATACGAAATATTACTTTTAGGATATTAAAGAAGAGTAAAACTTCGTCCTATATAGGAATTTTCATTGATAAATTTGGAGCCGCTCTTAAGAAAATGGCGTTTAAGCGTTACTGTAAATGCGAAAATGGAAGCTTCGGAATTTTCACAAGAATCTTTCGAGTTTTCGAACAACTTTATTTGGTGACATTTAAAGCACTTCTACTCACAAATGTAATAATGTATAAAATTTCTGGAAAAGTGAATATTAATGGCGTGAGAGACACTTAAAAATACATTTGTTTATTTTTGAAAAATCAAAAAAATACAGCCAAATTAATTTTATGTTAACTTAAAGAATGCAAATAGCATTCGTACGAAAAGTTTGAAGAAGCAATTTGAGAAAATGGCGTTTGAACATTTGTGCAAATTCGGAAGTTTCAGTTCATTTTCACAGAAAACATCTAAGTTGTCGAGGAACTTTTAAGACATAATGTTAAGCACATGTACTCGTAAATGTAATAGTAGGGAGTTTTTGCACCCTCGAACGTTACGTACTATCGATCTTCTGCTCTTTCGCAGTGCAAGTTTCGCATCACTTTGGTGCATCTGCGCATGCGCAAAAGATCGATAGTACTTAACGTTCGAGGTGGCAAAAGTTCCCTAATATGAACAAATCGCCGTTAAAGAAGATATTTACTAAATGAAAGGCTAGTCAAAGAATTACATTTTTGTAAGTTTTGAAAAAACAAAGGAATAGAGCAATATGGCGTTTATGTCATCTCAGAGTACATTAGGTACTATCCTTTCCAAAAGTTTAAGGAAAAAAGTTGAAGTCGATTTTGAGAAAATCTTGTTCTTGTAATTTTTAAAAATTGTACAAATTGCCCTCAATATTGCGCGAAAACTACTAAAAATTTCAAAAAAATATGCATGACCTTATTGAAAGAACTAAGTATGGAGAACAAATATAATTTTAAGGGAAAATCTCTATCTTCAATTTTGTAGTTGTAGGAAGACGCCGAAAAAAAATTCGAACTTTTGCAATTTTCCCAAAATCAGTCAGCAATGAAAATAAGAGCTATGCCACCTTGAGTGTATTTTACTTTATTCTTACAATTAATTTAAGGAAAGTATTTGGAGTAATTTTTGATTGATTGTTAGTGATTTTGGGCGCGTCAACTGCTTTGGTCATTAGTCCCGTAAGTACAATGCATGTTTATTTCATCGTGAGGTGGAAGAGATGTTGCCCGCTATGCCGATGGCTAGATCCGGCGCTGACCTTCCGTCCACTAGCGGGGCTTCCCAACCAGGTATCTGCCACCAGCGGGGCACCACCCCAGCCGGGACAAGCTCTAAATCACCGACCGATTACCTGTCGGCTTGCCGGGTTCTTTCTTAACAAGGTATCTCCCACCAGCAGTGCACGGCCCACAGCCGGGACAAGTTCCAATCCTCCCACTGGTCTCCCAGCATATATGGTAGTGTTGTGCAAGTTAGTGTGTGTGTGTGTGTGTGTGTGTGAAGATAGGACAAGGAAGAGGAAGGAAATATCGCGCGAGGTCCGTTTGTTAGGGTATTTCTTCGGCATTCGTTTGATGTGATCGGAGAAACTACGGAAAACTTCCAATCAGAGCAGCCGGTCGCTAGAATTTTCCTCCAGACATCGGTTGAATTCTACATCTAACTGACAAGCTAGTGTTGAAAAATCCTGCCACCGTCGGGACTCGAACCTAGCACCTCTCGGTCAGAGGCATTGCAGTGACATCAGTTGATGCACTGAGCCACCTATCCTGGTTGACATTTTTGAGAAAATGTTGAAAATGTCCCTGGGGCTTAATAAAAAGTATCTCCAAAAATTAATGAATGTTTTTAAAAATCGCAGAACTTCGACTCAGACCAGATCGACAGGGGTTTATTCAGTTGAGCAAAAATTCTACACATAGTTTAGGCGCTAGTGGTGTTCACATACGCCCAGACAGGCAGACACAGACAGATGGACGGACGAACGGACGTTAAAAAGTCAAAACACACATACACCCTTTCGGTATCGGGACCCCAAAACGAGTACTTCCGTTAATATCTCGAAATATATTTTCCGCAGCATTACATAACTTTGAGTAACTAACACGAGAAAGTAACTGGTGGTGCGACAGAATGGCACAGACTTTCCCATATTAGTTTTCAATTTCCTATAGTCTCAGCCAGCTATTCGGACTTTGTCGTAGTAAAATTTACTATTTTGTTGGCATGGGCTAGATTTATGGCCTTGCCCCATCTTGCCACCTGCCATTTAATGCACCCAACTTATTTTTTAGGTTTTCTCAATTATTCGGTTTCCTAATGGTAGATTCAAAATATTGCTTTTAGAGAAGACTGAAACCTTGTCCTTTACGACAATTTTCATTCATAAACTTGATACCGTTTTTAAGAAAAGGGTGTTTAAGCGTCTGTGGCAATGTGAAATATGAAGCCCTTTTTCACAGGAATCTTGAGAGTTTTTTTTAAAATTTATTTTAAGATATTTTAAGCTCTTCCATTCACAAATGCAATAATGTTTACAAATCGCTGCAAATGTGCATACAAGGCATGCGAAATATTTAAAAAATACATTTGTGTAAATTTTGAAGAAAACAAAATAATACAACAAAACTTTTTTGTTTCCTTAGACAGTGCATTTCGCACTATACGTACAAAAACTTTGAACAAAAAATTTGGAACCGTTTTCAGAAAAAATTGGCGTTTGAGCGTTTCTGAAAATGCGAAATTTCGAGTTCATTTCCAAAAAAAAAAATTTTAGTTTTCGAAAAACTTTAAATGATATAATTTAAAGTACGTGTGCTCATAAATCTAATAATGTGAACAAATCGCCGATAATGTAAATATAAACGACGTGACAGGCTATTCAAAAAGTTTCATTTGTGTTATTTTTCGCAAAAACCAAAGAATAGAGCAAAATAGCGTTTATGTCATCTCTTAAAGTACATTTCGCAATATCCCTACCAATAGTTTAAAGGGAAAAATGGAGCCGATTTTGAAAAAATCTTGCTTTGTTATCTTTTAAAGTTGCATATATTGCACACAAGATTGCGCCATAACTACAAAAATTGTTTTAAAAAAATTCATGATCTTAATGAAAGAACTAATTATGTACAACAAATTTCTTAGAAAGGAAAAGTCTCTATCGTCAATATTGTAGTTGTAGGAAACGCCGAAAAAATTCAATCTTTTGCCAATTTTCGAAAATTCAGTTATCAGTGAAATCGGACCTAAGCCATGTGTATTTTATTCAATTTTTACGAGAAATATAAAGAAAAAATTTGGAGCCACATTTGAGCAAATTTTTAAAATATCCGGGGGGGGGGGTTCGTGTAATGTATCTCCAAAAAGTAATGCACGTTTTTGAAAATTGCAGAGCTTCGAATGACAGTAGATCGACAGCTGTTTTTTGTTGTTGTTTTTTCCAGTTTTGGAAAAATTTGTACGCAGTGTAAACGCTAGTGTTGTTCACATACACAAGAGACACTGACGGACGTTTTTTCCGTCAATCAATTTTTCGGTATTAAGGACCTACAAAACATGGATTCTGGCTACACCACGAGTTACAGGAAGTAATTTACTATACAACAACACGATTTATCCACATTTTCATTATCAGGACTCGGCTTTGAGAGTTTTCCTGCGCACGATATAACTTTCTCTTCGTATGAAGATTGAGAAGAGAGATAAAGTAAAATAAATGTTCACAATTTGAAATTCCATTAATAAAATATTAATTATATCGAATTTAAAAGTAACTACTTTTTCTGCCTACTGTTTTTTTTTATTTCTTTCTATCAGCAATGAAAACAAAGAGATGCACGTAGGAAAACGCAGACACGAAACAGAGAATCTTTGAAGCACTCTTTTCGAAATCTTTACGTGCAGCACATAGGAATGTCAGCAATTCTGAATTAGTATTAGACAAAATATGCTCATTGCAAAAATATAAACACATTTAAATAAAAACTATTTTTCAAAATTAATTAAATATATTTCCGGAAATAATTTCAAAAAAATTTGGTAATTTGTGAAAATACCTTAATAATGAGCAAATAATAAATATACTGTTAAGCAGATATTAAATGATCAGCAAAATATGTAAAATACTTAATACAGTACAAAATTTGTAACGAAAAATTTAAATATTTTGTTAGGATTGCAACAGTTCGCCTAAATTACAAAATCAGAACAGTAGACAAAACATATGTAATTACATTAGACCCGGACTTAGCCATGAGATCGGCAAGCAGTACCGCGAAACAGAATTTTGAACTGATTACTGAAGATCATTTTTTACATGACTAGAGAAGTCTATTATCCGATTTCAGTGTATGATATGGCGTTAGATTCAGGGTGCATCTCGCCAGCGCACTATTTTACCACTTTTTTCAAATATGTCCGCAAGTATAAAAACATTTTAAAAATTCGATTCGGCTATTTTACTGGAAAAAGGATTAACCAGGTGAATTCTATCAAGGTGACAAACGCCGTTTTGAAATGATAAATCGAATCGTAGGATAAAAGAGCTCTTGCGTTATCTCCGCTTGTTTTTTTCCGGTAGTGAAATGGTAATGGAAGATCTTAGAAGTACAATATATCTAAAATACGATGTGAGGAGATGGAATATGGGTGATATTTACGCAATTAGTTCGATTTTTTTCTTTTTGAAATCAGCACCAAAGCGGGATCGGTGTTTTGAGTGATACCTCAGACATTCTTATGATGGTATTCGAAGGAAGATGGAATATGGAATAAGGTAATAGTTTTATACTACTATTAAAGATGATACGAGACCGTTTACCCCTATTACAGCATCACTAGTTTCATATGTGGGGAAAAACATATCTTGAGATGCGAAGTGACGGAAGCATCAACGAAGTGACGGGGTGTCTGGCTTGCTGCCCCCGAAAGTTCAGCCTTCTTGCCCGTCGCCGCGCCGCGGCGGCCGCCGCCCGGCTCGCCCGTGCCGGCTTGACCGCGCCGCCGGCCAACAATGTCCCGGCGGCGTGGAAGGGGAAGGGGGAGTGGGGTGAGGTGTTTTTCGAAATTTCACTTACCGTCGCTCCTATTAATCCGATTTTGCATGTTTTGACACGGCGTTGGATTCTGGAAGCGTGTCGCCATCGCGCTATAAGCCCACATTTTTGAAATTGTTCCCGGAAGTACGAGAAAAATTTTAAAAATCGAGTTTCTGCTAGTTTTTTGGAAAAAGGGCTTCGTAGCGTAAATTCTATTATAAACAGGAGTCAAATGCCGTTTACAGATCGAAAATCGGACCATTTGTTCAGACGTTATCGGTAAAGTAAAATTCACTAAACTTGGTGCTGCCACGTGGTGGCGACAAATTGAACTAGTGTCGGTACATTTAGCCTTAA